>VDFB02286840.1:0-133245 GCA_007258455.2 Sequoia sempervirens
CTCACAATCATTTGAGTGGAAACATAACTGAAATATTAGCCAGTGGGTGGCCTGAGCTCACTTATATTTCTTTGTCAGGGCGCGGAATCCGCGGGAGTATACCACCTTCCATTGGAAATCTGTCCTCCCTCGCAACTATTAAACTGACAGAAGCTGAAATTAGTGGGTCTATTCCTGCCTCTGTCGGCAATCTCCCTCTTCTTGAGATACTGAAACTCCAGGATAACTTCTTGACGGGAACGATTCCTTCCTCGCTTACTCAACTTTCCAAGTTGACTACGCTGGATCTGTCCTTCAATCAGCTGAGTGGCAGATTTTCTCTCCAGGTTTTTCAAAATACCTCCAGTCTGACTCGCCTCTATCTTTCCCACAACCAGTTGACTGTTCGTCTTGATCCAGATTGGGTACCACAAATTTCCTTTCAAGTACTCAAATTAGCCTCCTGTAATATTAGAGGCCCCATTCCTACATTTCTTTCAACACAATATAGATTATTGAGATTGGATCTCTCCAACAATAGCCTTGTAGGAAGCATTCCATCCTGACTTTGGGATGTCAAAGTTGCCAATTCTCTTAACTTATCATACAATAATTTAGAAGGGCAACTTCCCCCTATTTTGGATGTAACATTGTCAACCCTAAATCTGCGTAATAATAAGTTGAGTGGCCCGCTTCCCTTGCCCTCCTCACCCCTCAAAGTTTTGGTTCTTTCCTATAATGACTTCAGCGGAGTCGTTCCCAGCCAAATTGGTATGCTACTTCCTAATATCCTGGTTTTAGGTCTCTCGAATAATAGATTATCTGGCAATATACCATCCAGCATAACCAATTGTTCAGTTTTGACAAGATTGAACCTAGCAAATAATGATTTGGAAGGAGAGATCCCATCCACAATGGGAAGGTTGTACCAACTCCAGACGCTGCACCTGAATGACAACATGCTGAAGGGAAATTTGCCACATAGTCTTTCCAACTGCTCAAATTTACAGATCTTAGATGCTGGAAATAATTTCTTGTCTGGAGAGGTACCAAGTTGGATATCAAAATTCTCTCAGTTGATGATACTTGTATTCAGGAAAAACATCTTTACAGGATCTATTCCACCTCAACTATGCAATCTCAGTAATCTTCATGTTTTAGATTTGTCACAAAACAATTTGAGTGGGTCCATCACACCGGAGCTGGGGAAATTAGCGGCAGGAATGTTTCAAGTCGAAAGCTTAACAGTACAATCTAAAAATGGCACGCCCTCCTATTACAAAGAAGAGATCTCAGTCACCAACAAAGAAAACAATTTGGAATATGTGGATTCTATTTTATTACTTGTAACATGCATTGACCTGTCTGGAAATCAGCTGTCAGGTATCATCCCCTCAACAATTGGTAAACTTAATGCTTTACATATCCTCAATATCTCCAGGAACAACCTTAGCGGGGAAATTCCACATACATTGGCAATGCTAGAACAAATAGAGTCACTCGACCTTTCTTATAATAAACTGGAAGGCAAGATTCCAGTAGAGATGCAAGTTCTTCACTTCTTAGCTGTTTTCATCGTGTCTAATAACAGGCTTTGTGGCAAAATTCCAACGGAAGGTCAATTCTGCACGTTTAATGTCGGCTACTTCTATGGCAACCCGTGTCTTTGTGGTCTTCCACTTGATAAGAGATGCCCAGGTTTACCAGGCGTCGCTCCAGTTGGAAAAAATAAGGATGATGGAGAGGAAGAGGAGACAGAGGATCCTTGGTATTGGTATGTTAGCTGTATGGCTACCTTTGCTATTGGATTTTGGGGATTGTTTGCTCTTCTGTGTGTAAGGAGGTCATGGCGAACAAGATACATCAAAGTGTTAGATGAAGCTGTTGTTAACTTTTTTTATTTATTTACTTGGCATTAGAAGGTTATGAGAGTAATATCATAGATCTCATGTCAAGAATAGTTCTTCTACTTCTTGAAGAAGAAGACAAGAGATGCATTAAATGTAGCATCAGCATAGGAAGATCCTGCATAACTTGAGGTAGATCGTATTCAATATAGCAGAAAGCAATATAGCAGCTTCGTTTGCATGTCCTTCAAACTATGCGAATCTCTTTACAAAATGATATCAATTTATTATATTTCCCATATAATGGCATCGCTCTCTTAATGTATATTTATTCCTACCTTGAAACACGTATGTATGTATGTATGTATGTATGTATGTATGTATGTATGTATGTATGTATGTATGTATGTATGTATGTATGTATGTATGTATGTATATTTATTCCTATCTTGAAACGCATATGTATGTATGTATGTATGTGGGGTAAAGTGAGATGTATATAAATTTATATCATTAATGTATACCTGCTAAGCTTAGCTATCTTCTTTTTGAATTTGTTGATTTTAAAGATGTTTTAAAAAACTATTGAGTATTTTAAATTTTAAAGTTATTTACTATCAAAGTATTAATATTTAATAATGTATATAAATAAAAATGATTTTTTTTTCATTCTTGTGATTATTATCATTTTTTCTTATAACACAAACTTAAAACTAAAATATTTGAATAAAAAAGATCTTTTATTATAATTATAATTTAGGATTTAAATTAAAATATTTGTTATAATTATTTTACAAGTGAATTACAAAGTAAAATAAAATAGTTTTATGTATATGAAGTAAATAATTTGTTTTATTTTTATTAAATGTTTTCAAATTATAGAAAAAATAGCACATGAGATGAATTACTTGAAAAATAAATGATGACAAAATATTTTTTGATAATTAGATTTGGGCCTAACACTAGTTATAGATCTATCAAATTGACTGAGGGAATATAATGTGACTTGATTTAAATAGAATTCATAGAAACATCAATAGTTATCAAATTTTCTACAAGTCTTCTCCAAGAACACAATAAGTATCCATAAACACTAATTTTAGTTGGTAATTCCACCATTTGTCTTTATTAGATAGAAAGGGGTCCACAAAATTACTAATTATCATATTCCTAATTGTCATGCTTTCTAAATTAATCAACTAGAAAACATGCTCATACCCCATAATAACAAATTGAAATGATATTTTTAATAAATTGAACTACTTAATAACTAGTTGTAAATGCCTCGATCTATGAGTGAGTGTAGACATATATTTGGAATAATATACATGTACATACATCATTGACTCTCTTTTTATAGGTGTATGATTTTGTAGTATAAATAGGTTCTATAAGTGGTGGTGTGTAGAGTAGAATAGATGGTATAGGAATCAATGTCCTTTAGGTGATACATGGGAAAATGTCAATACATTACTATTCTAATTTCCTAGCCAATAGTATTTAGCAATACCTCTCAAGCTTTTTTTATTACTCCATAATTATTGTGTTGAAAATTATTTTTCGATACAACTTAATCAATTATTTATGGATGAAGAATATTGATTTATAATGATATTGCATACACAAGAAAAACATATGACATGAATAATATCTAAATACTTGAAAATAATAATATAATTTGAAGTACCATACCTCCATTTAAGTCCTCAATAACAATAAAATTTAAAATATGATGATAATAAATTAACTATGCTACCTCCTATATAAACTATACTTACACCATTGATGTCACCTCTAGGCTAACTAGTTACATATATAAGATTATATAAATGATCATATAACTTAATTAAGGGTTATGCTAGCCACAAATTAGCTACACATATCCCCATACATGTTATATGGTAAGGGTGTGGAATTTCCCTACCCTTTAAAGCAATAGTATCTTTATAGTGAATATTTCTTGCACTCCAAATTTAGATGCATGGTGATTGTGAAATTCCCACCCCTTAAAAGAAATTCTATTGAGGATTAACACAATTTTTTTCTTAAACACAACTTAATGTAACTATACCCTTTCATTTTTTGAATCTTACCCACCGATTGTTGCTTCATATGGTTCTTGGTATACATTGAGTAAATTTGACATTGCAAGTCAAAGAAATTCTAAGATAGTAATATAGTATTAATTATTATATTAACAATTTTTATGTTGTTGCATAAATTGGTTTAAGAAAAACATTCTCTACAAGCTCCCTTATGTCTTGAGAATGTAATAAAGACTTCATTGTAATTGACTAATAATCATAATTTTTGTCATTAAACTAGAGGATTTGAAGATTTGTCATGTTTGTGCTTGAAGATTCTATTGTTGGTTTTGATGACCTATGCTTTGATAACCTTTATTTGATGAGCTTGGCTTTGATAAAATCTTAACTTTGATACCATATGAAGGAAAAATAAGGAATGGATAAAACAAAAATAACTCAAAAGGAAATTTAGTTGATCAGAATAGAACTTTAACTCATTATATTACATATTAAAATTAAACAAAGAACTAGATAATAGTAACTAATGCTAATAAAGGTTCATACCAAAAATAAAATACATATTTTTCTTAAAACAAAGTTGTTGCTCTTACATAGAAAAATAAAGCATCTCTTTTTTCTATTGTGCATTCAACACACAATATAACAATACTATATTAAAGCAATAAATCTTTTCAAAATAAAAGCCTTCAAAATTATAGAGCACTTCAGAGCATGGCATACCCAAAAACAATAAATATGACAGCAATACAGTTTGAAAAAGGAAGACAAAGGTAAAGAATGACAAGGTAAATCAAAACAAAAATCTTCATCTATTAAACGAAGTAGTGACAGCTTGTCTTTTCTGATAGAAGATGAATATACAAAAAAATTAACATGGTGGTTGGAATTAACGATTTCAACATAAAGAAAAAGAATAAAAAAAGAAATGAATCAAATACACAAAATATTAAAAAAATTATTATTTTGAAACATGATATTTACCTTTAAATCATAACAACATTTATTTAATATAAATATGATAAAACTAGACCAAAATATGAATATAAAACAACAAAAATAGATGCAAATATTTAAATCTCTAATATGTTTAACCCGTATTAGTCCATTTTTATTTATTTGTATTACCAATGATAATGTTTTAATATATGTAAAATCCTTCCTCTACACGCATAGAGTCAGGAATCAGTTGATGACCAACATACGTAAGGAAATGGGAAACTTGAATGATTTCTGCCTGCGTATTTGAGTTGGAGTCTAATGTTGAAAACCATTTAAACAAGCAAATACACCGAAAGTTGCAGCAATTTTAAACAAAATGCCAAGGAAATTCTTAATCCATTGGCCAAAACTTGCAACCTCAAAAGAAAACCATGTAGTTGAAATGCCTGTAGATGCAATCGCAATGGTTCAACCTATAATAGGCTTCATTTTGACTCGTCTAGAAAACCTATTCTCAGTGGAGAGGAAGAAAGATGGTCAAACTCGTTGGAGCCCAACAACCAAAACTTTCACTTATCTTAAGATGGTTCAAATCTTGGCCAGCTCTTAAATCATCAATTGGTACAATAAAATGTCTCAACAACCATTTCACGCCTGTATGTCAAACTTCAAACAGTAAAATGTCCTTTAATCATGTAATGTTCAACACATTTTTCACGAGCCTAGAGATTGTTAAGAGACTTCCAAAAGAAAGAAGCATATTTGACCTACTTATATATGTTTGCGTTCTTTGTGGCGGCCAACTCTTCCACTAAGTGTCTAGAATTTGTCCCCACAGAAAGTCATTTGGAATTTATATCCAACCTTCTATATTTAGCTGATTGAGATGGTTATGATAAGATTATAATAACTTTTTTAAAACACATTTTCTATTTTATGAATTTTTAAATATTAACAAGTCTTCACTATATTTATTATATTAATTATTTTATTATTTAAAATATGATTTTTGTTGTGTTTTGAATTATTTTGAATGGGTCATCATTTTTCTTCAAAGTTAAAGTAAAAAGAATAAAATAGTATATTGAATTAACATAAATGTATTATCATTTATTTGATACATGAAAGAATGGTAAATATAATCCATTTTTAATAGAAAAGTTTTAAGAATTTAAAAGATGGAAACTTTAAGAAAGAAAACATTTAGAAGATAAAAATAAACATTTTTAAATATATTTGTACAATGAATGGGTTCCCTTTTAATTATAATAAAAAATAAATTTAAAAATGTCAATCTTGACTGTTTCTTTTAATTTGAAATAAAAAACTTAAATTCAAAAAGAAAAAAGAAAAAACTAAAATATCCTTAAATTTGTCAATTACTTGATTAATATTATATATTGGATTTTTCTCATTAAAATTTCAAATTTATCTAATTAATCCATGCAAACTAGATGAAAACATCACCCTTGCTACTATTTAAGTAAAAGCATCTCCTTTAATTACTGAATGAGGTTTAACTCTTCCATGGAAGTCCTAGGATACTTCCATCTAGCTTCATCCCTTTCTTATATTTAGAGGTTTCATGGTATCTCTTCAAACAAGGATATGGGTAATTAGTATACTAGACTTGGGGTTTCAAAGTTGAATGATATTTAATCTTTCTCTATTATGATTAATGTCCAAGATGGATCCTATAAGAGCATGTAAATAGTGGCCTAGCCACTTTGGAATTGAATTAAATTAGCATTGCTTTAAATGTTCCCTTTTTAGTCCCATCTTAATCAAGAATATTACAAGTAGATTTCAAAAAGAATGGTATTTTAAGTAAAATCACTCGTATGAAGAATATGTAGAACTTATACGTACTAGTAAATTAGTGGTTCTTTCTTTGGTTTAAAGATTAACAAAATTTAACCATGACCAAATGTCTTCATATAATCACTCAATGCTCTTTCTTAATATTTTTTGAAAAATAATAAGGGCATGAACAAATAAATTTACTAATATTGTAATATGGATGGAAGAGAAAATATATTTCCTTTTATACCCCATCATTTTTTTAACGAAAAAATCTAGGCCCATCTAATTAATTTAATTGGTTATGATAGTGAGTTTCTAGGCAAAAGACCAAGGTTCAATTAGAGAAGATTGTTAATTTCCTTGATTATAAAACATAAAAAAAAATTCAACCTTCTTACTTACGAGGGAAAGGAAGAAAAATAAACATATGCTTATGGAAGAAAGATAAAAACTCATCTTAAATTTACATACATCCCTCGCAAAGTTATGAACAATAGATAATGTGTCAAAAGGACATTGAGTAATGTGTAATAAATTTAGAAACTAAAGACAAAAATAAGTGCAAAATACATATTTAAATTTAAGAAAACATTGAAAAATGGGTCATGTCCCCAATAAGGTTAAAAAAGACCTTACCTACTCAAGTAATTGCGTATCCTAGAAAAATAAATCTCTTATGTCAAAGAAACACATTTTTGAATGAAAAACTTGTAGAATGACTTGAAGAGGGGTTTTATGAGGCGATAGACTTTCCATGTTATTTGTAGGCTACTAGAGGTGACTACAAAAGCTAAATGAAATAATATAAATAAATAGAGGGTAGTTGAAAGAACAATGGAAAACAAAATTTATATCCCATAACTTGACCTTCGTGAATGAAACTGGAAATACTTGTTTTCACAATGTCTCTATTCATGTTTGACACGTAACCATGGGAGTATGTTGTAGTGGAGAAGCAACTTGCAACAATTGAGGGCAATCCTATAGTGGTGAAGTAGCTCTCTCTAAGCATTGGTGTGTATGGGTAATAGGTTTAGGGTTATCAACATTGGGATGTCTAATACTTTTAGTATTAGGTTAGGGCATGTTTAGTGACGATTAATTTAGAATTAGGTTAATTTAAAAGTAATAATTCTCAATTAAATTTGAGTAGAAATAGGATATCAAGTTTTAAAAGGGTTTAGGATATATTTTCAATAATAGTAGTTTAAAATTATTCAATTAATAATATCATGTTGTTTAATTGTATAGCTTTTAATGTTAAAATTTAGAACAACATATTGGTTTTTAAATATGATGGTATTGTGAGTTTGAGTGTGTCTATATATAATTGGGAGAAAATTTTCAATTATCAGTCCAAGTAAATTTGATAATGGGGTGTGATAATTAGCTATCATAGGTCAGGGTTTTAAAAAGTGTCATTTTTGAGATCTTTTATGACTACACATGTTTTCAACAATATAGTGGTTAGATAGATGGTATGTCTTTAAAGCCACTAGGATTATCACCCAAGGTACAATGGCTAAGCAATATCAAAATTGATGATGAGAACCTATAGCATTAGGTTTAAGCATTTAAATAGTCAAGGAGGTTGGCTTGAAATTTTTAGAATCATTTGATGTGAACAAATAGGATTTTAAGATATACAAAGTTAGGATGGGCAACTACTAGATCTTCTCCCCTAGAGTTCTAATGTATGTTAACTATATTTTCATAACGAAATTATGAATGATAAATTTATTGAGCATTGAGGGATAAATTAGATGACATTATGGTGGAAGAAAGAAACAATACACTTTAGGGAATGAATTCTAAAGGGTATATTCTTTGAGGTTTAGCATTCTTTAAAAACTAAGTTTTAGAAAAATGTTGCTTTACAATAAAGTATTAGTTTTGAAATTACTATGATAGTTTCAAAACTATCATTTGTATAAAGTCAATAATTTTTTTAATGACAATCATTAGAAAATGATAAAATAATCTAGAAATAGTAAAAATAAATAAAAATAATACCTTTAAAGATGTAAACTTTGACTAATGTAATTAAGAACTTTTAACTATTAACCTTGAAAAATTTACCCTTATAATTTTTTAAATGACAATCATTAAAAAATGATAAAATAATCTAGAAATAGTAAAAAAAATTAAAAATAATACCTTTAAAGATGTAAACTTTGACTAATGTAATTAAGAACTTTTAACTATTAACCTTGAAAATTTTACCCATATAATTTTTAAATTCCATTATAAAATAAAATTAATTACAAAATTAATATAAAACCCTTAAATATTCAGTATGATGCCTCTCCATTTACCTACTACAAGATCTCCTCATTGAATCCGCTTCTTTTCCGTTTGAAAACTCATTGAACTTTAATAATAATGTACAGTATGTAAGATAAGGTTGTTTACTGCCCCCACTCTACCCCAATAATTGAAGATAGGGGAGAGGGCTCAATAGTCGTGCGGGGTCCAATAGTCGTGCACCCAGTCGTACATATAATACCCAATAGTCGTTTATATAATGTCCAATAGTTGTGATTTGACTACCCATAATTAAACAAAATGTATGCTTTTGATCTAAAAAGCAACCAATCATGTGATACCACATCAGCGCTCAACTCCTCATGATGTAATGCACGAGAATTGGTCTCACTATTTTTTGGGGCCTTTTTCGACACCTTGACAAAAACGCATGCTGATGTGGCATCATATTTGATGATGTGGCCCTGAAACCTTAGTTATAAGCAGAGAACTTGCCAAGTAAGCCGCTGTAAAAAATTGGGAGTGATTTGAAATTTCGACGTAGGATAATTAGAAGCGCGAAGTTAGGGTGCACGACTACTGGGCCCTATCCCCTATTTCTGTTTGTGGACCACCAACGAAGGCTTTTTAGTTTGTGTGGTGAAAAATCTTCCAAATTGTTATCTTGTCACACTCGCTCGTACTATTGAGCCCATTTCTTTGAAATTTCTCAAGTATAGTCCCTTGTTTTGTATTTCAGAAACTTACCAATCCCAGTCAAAGATGTTATCATTAGTTAGACGATTCTACAGATTAAAATCCTACATAAACTCCCATCTCCCGTTGCTCAATGCACAGGCCCTTTGGTTGACGATTCTACAGATTCTGTTTGCAGGTGTGGTATAGTTTTTGCGCTTGCAATTCTCTTCATTTCTCATTCCTTTCCTTCAATGCCTGTTACACAAAGCAAGTAATGGAGATTGTTAGGATGGAGAAATACACGTGGGTAATGCTTTTCGTGAGCTGGAGCACTGCTATCATATATTGCAACTGTAATAATATTGAATGCCTAACTAAGGAAAGGCTTATTCTGCTGAGATTTAACACTGAGGTAGGCCGATCAATTCCTTCATGGAAGGGGATGAATTGTTGTGAATGGGATGGTGTCGGATGCAGCAATCTCACATCTCATGTCACCCAACTGCACCTCTCAAATTTGGTGCTGCAAAACTCATCAACTCAAACTCTCGCTCCCTTGTTCGAGTTAAAGCAATTGGAATATCTGGATATAAGCTCCAATGGTTTCACTGGTGTTATACCCCCAGGTATTTTGAAATTTTTTACAGCAATTAATTTGAAAAAGCAATTATAATTAAAATCATTTTCAGATTGATAAATAACTGTATTTAGCATCAACATTTTCGGACAGACAATTTAAATTAATGAAGACGGAGTATTTGAATTTAAGTTTGATGGCTTTAAGTGTGTTAATAGTGACTCCATTGCCAACTGATTGAGATTTATCATAATACTCTTTAACCCTTACCCTACACTCCGAACCTCATCTTTGAACGAATTTATGTATAATAAAAACTGGTTACAGTCTGAAATCCTTACTTTTATATTCCGATGATGGATCAGAGTGTGATTCAGAAACTAGATTTTAAAAATATTTATACACTTAAAAAGTATTGTACACAATAACTTTAGTGCCAACTGAATGAGATTGCCGCTAATATTACCTTGATTCCTTCGGTGGTGTTTTGGATCCAGGTATATCTTCACTGAAACAACTGAAGCATCTGGACATGGGTAACAATTCTTTTGAAGGTGGGATTCCATTGCCGCTGGGGAATCTCTCCAACTTCCAATATTTGGATATTTCCATGACGAAGGAGAACGAATTCAAATGTTGGTCGAGTTTAGAGTGGGCGCGGACTCTGCCGAAGTTACAATATTTGTCGGTAAAGTATGTGACCGTAACCAGTAGTAGTAAAGACTGGGGAAATTGCATCTCTGCACTTCATGATCTCCACTTCCTTGACATGAGTAACTGCCAAATTTCAGGCCCAATCCCCAATACTATCCTTAACCTCACATCCCTCACACATCTTGACTTTCACGGCAACAACTTTTCTTCCCCACTTCCTCAATGGTTTGGAAATATGACTAGTCTACAATGGCTTAGTTTTTATAAATGTAATTTGAGTGGCCCGTTTCCCCTCACACTGTCCACTTTGCCTCAATTGAAAGAGCTACGAATGTATAGGAATGATTTATTAAGTGGAGATATAAGTGAAATATTGGGCAGTGGGTGGCCTCGTCTCGCTCTGTTTACTCTCTCAGGCTCGAATATAAGCGGAAGTATACCCCCTTCCATTGGAAATTTATCCTTGCTCACACATGTTGCAGTGGTAGAGACAAAAGTTAATGGGACTATTCCTGCCTCTCTTGGCAATCTGATTCTTATTGACGAGCTGAGACTACGGAATAACGCCTTGACGGGAAGCATTCCTCCCTCACTTTCTCAGCTGTCTAAGTTGACAGTTCTGGATCTTTCCTACAATCAATTGAGTGGCAACATACCTTCCTGGTTGGCTGGACATTCAGCACTCCGTAAACTTTATCTGCAATCCAATCAGTTGAGCGGCGCAATTCCTACTTCTTTAGGGCATCTCCCTCACATAGAAGTGATTGACCTCAGTTCCAACAATCTACAGGACAACTTTTCTCTTCAGGTTTTTGAAAATACCTTCAGCCTTGTTCGCTTCTATATTTCATATAACCAGTTGACTGTTTATGTTGATCCAGATTGGGTACCCAAAATTTACTTTCAAGTATTAGGTTTGGCCTCATGCAATATTAGAGGTTCCATCCCTACATTTCTTCAAACACAATATAGATTATTGGGTTTGGACCTCTCCAACAATAGTCTTGCTGGAAGCATTCCATCCTGGCTTTGGGATCTAAATGTTGGTAACTATCTTAACTTATCATACAATACTTTAGAAGGTCAACTTCCTCCTATTTTGAATGTAACATTGTTAACCCTAGATCTGCATAATAATAAGCTGAGTGGCCCTCTTCCTTTGCCCTCCTCGTCCCTCCAAGTTTTGGACCTTTCCTACAATGACTTCACCGGGGTTATCCCCAGCCAAATTGGTATGCTACTTCCTAATATTGTGGTTTTAGGTCTCTCGAATAACAAATTATCTGGCAAGATACCATCCAGCATAACCAATTTTTCAGTTTTGACAAGACTGAACCTGGCAAATAATGATTTGGAAGGAGAGATCCCATCCACAATGGGAAGGCTGTACCAACTCCAGACGCTGCACCTGAATGACAATATGCTGAAGGGAAATTTGCCGCATAGTCTTTCCAACTGTTCTAATTTACAGATCTTAGATGCTGGAAATAATTTCTTGTCTGGAAAGATACCAGGTTGGATATCAAAACTCTCTCAGTTGATAATACTTGTATTGAGGAAAAATATATTTACAGGATCTATTCCACCTCAATTGAGCAATCTCAGTCATCTTCATGTTTTAGATTTGTCGCAAAATAATTTGAGTGGGTTCATCCCACCGGAGCTGGATAATTTAGCCGCAGGAATGGTTCAAATTAGAAGCTTAACAGCACAATCTCAAAATGGCACGCCTGCCTATTACAAAGAAGAGATCTCAGTCACCAACAAGGAAACCAAGTTGGTGTATGTGGATTCTATTTTGTTACTTGTAACATGCATTGACCTATCTGGAAATCAGCTGTCAGGTATCATTCCTTCAACAATTGGTTCACTTAATGCTTTACATATCCTCAATATCTCCAGGAACAATCTTAGCGGAGAAATTCCCTACACATTGGAAATGCTAGAGCAAATAGAGTCACTAGACCTTTCCTATAATAAACTGCAAGGGAAGATTCCAGTGGAGATGCAAGTTCTTCACTTTTTAGCTGTTTTCATCGTGTCTAATAACAGGCTTTGTGGTGCAATTCCAACGGGAGGCCAGTTCTCCACATTTAATGTGGCCTACTTCTACGGCAACCCCTGTCTTTGCGGTTTTCCACTTGATATCAGATGCCCAGGATCAGCAGGCATTATTCCATCTGGAAAAAATGAGGATAATGAGGAGGAAGAGGGAACAGAAGATCCATGGTATTGGTATGTTAGCTGTATGCAGGCCTGGAATTTGACGGTCACCTTTACCTGTCATATGAAAATTTTCTGACGGTTTGGTCATTTAAATACCTGTAAAAAAAAATGTTTAATTTATGAATTTTTATATAAAATCTTTTATAAATACAATTTCTTGAAAAATTAGAAAACAGTGATAATTATTAGTAATAAATATAAAAATCTACTATTATAATTATCAATTAACAAAAATTTCTGAGTTTATATTAAAAACAAATCTTGTTAAATATATTCTAAAAGTTAAAAATAATTATATTCTATTTTGAAAAGATTCTAAATTAATATATATTTTTATAATAATATTATAAATCACATATATTAATATAAAAAAATATAACTACTATAAAAATATCAAAAGTTTCTAAATTCATATTAGAAAATATTCAAGAAAGTTATATTCTATTTTAAATTAATTTATCTTTTTATAATAAAAATTATAAAATGATATATATTATATTTTGCTTATAATTTTTTTTTACAGTTTAATAAAAACATAGAAAGTCAAATTATACAGTCTATAAATTTTAAAGTTGTAATATACGGTCGAAAATTGAAAAAACGGTCAAATAGACCATCAAATTCCAGGCTTGGCTGTATGGCTACCTATGCTACTGGATTTTGGGAAGTGTTTGTCCTCTTGTGCGCAAGGAGGACGTGGCGAACAAGATACATCAACATGTTAGACAAGGCTGTTGTTAGCTTTTCAGATTCAGTCTCTATGTACTAGAAAGTTAGTCAAAAAGTAAGATGGTAGGTCCCACTTCAATAAAAAGTATTATGTAGTAGTGACTACCTAGTATTTGATTATGAAGTTTTATAATAATTGTTTTGATTTATATTAAATAATTTTTTTATATTAATCAAAGTTGAAGAATTACAAAGAAAATAGAAGGCAGTCTTAAAAAAAGGATTGTAAAGTAAATTAACAAGTTAATAGCAATTCATAAAATTAATCTATTTACAAACCCATCAATGTTCTTACAATATCAAGAAGGACTAATACAACCAGTATTAATAAATTGATTTTGAAGCTGGCTGAAAACATTAAGAAGCTTAGATTTGATTTCTTTCAAGCTGAATGTAGAGTGATTTTAGGAGAAAAGTGAAAATTTTAATTGTTAGGACTAAACTTCGCTATAAGTTTAATTTCAACTAGACACTATTATCATTAAGATATTTGAAGTTGAGTTTGTTCTTTAGAATAAATATTCTAAATATTATTGTTTGTACTTAAAAACGAAATTATATGCTAAAAAATTTCTACTTAAATATTTTATTTTTTAAATTGTACATTTAAGATGCAAACTTCTTCATTGATGTTTTATTTTTAAAAAAATCAATTTGGCTATCTAATTTCTTCTCCTCCTTATTCTAATCTTCATGTAAATAAAAAAATTCAATAATACTTATTAGAATATACACATAGGTCATTATTTAAACATACATCTTATCAAATATAAACATAAACATATATTATTATTTAAACCTACATACTATAAAAACATTATAAAAATGTATTAACATACTATCAAATAAAAAATATTATTATTATTATTATTATTATTATTATTATTATTATTATTATTATTATTATTATTATTATTTCTTCTTCTTCACAATATCATTCTTATGTTTTTTAATTAAGATTATGTGTTTTGTTGATTTTATAGATTTTTGTATAGTGATTTTGTGGAAAACCTCCTTAAAAATTTTATTTAAAAAAACTTTACTAACAACTTTTTTTTAACCCAGGTCGGGTGGGTGGGGGTGAGGTCATCTATGACCACAAGGGGAAGTTAATTTTGGCTTATGTGGTTAACTTGGGGGTTCAGTCTTCTAGTTTTGTTGAGGTGGCAGTGGCCTTTCACGACATTAAAATTGTCATGTAAGTTGGGCTCTCTAACTTAATCATTGAAGGGGACTCGCAGAACACGGTTCTTATGCTGTCTGGGCAAGCCTCTCCCTGCTAGACTCTCCAAAACCCCGTGTCCTCAGCTTGCAATCTCTGGATTACCCTTGGGAATTGTAATGTGAATCACGTGCATAGGAGCGACAATAAAGTTGTTGGTTCCCTAGAAAATCTTGGAGTTTTTACTCCAAATTTAGTAAAATGGGACAATATCCTCCAAATCCCAAGTCAAGTGCTCGAATTAATTCAAAATGATGTCAAAGTACTACCCAAATGAGACTGAGCTAGATTTGTTGTCAACTCATATTGATGGTTGTCACGCTCGTCAATTATGGAAAGGTAAGCCCGCTAATCAGTCTATGCATTTTTACTCTTACTTGTGGCTCTAGTTTTTGTATAGCCATTTCCACTACTAGTGTTTCTTCGCTCTAAAACTTGTGTGTTTCACGATAGGAGGGGATCTGGTCCTAGATGAACCTACAAACTATGATGGTTGGAAGAAAGAAAAGGAGGTTTGGGCTATTTTGGAACGGGGCAAGCTAGCTTCATATGTGGAGGGGATGCAGGGGATTAACCCTAAAATTTCTTTGGAGTTCACCAATTCTTGGGTGGACGGGGTTGTTATTGTTGGTAGGGTCTCTTTTATGGTCACTATGAAGCTTATTATGGTCACTATGAAGTTCCTAAAAGAGGGTGAGAAGGTTAATAGGTTGCAGAATTGCTTTAACTGTGTGGACCTGCCTGGTGCTTGGAGCACCATTGCTGAAATTCTAATGAAGTATGTTACTCTTGAAGGGTGGTTTTGTCGCTTCCACTCTCACCTTTTCCCTATGCTTAATCATCTTAGGTATGATATTAAGATGAATTTCCCCTTTTGGCTCATGTCTTCGCATGAGCAGTCAATTAGAAATGTCCAAGCTAAATGTAAAAAATTACCCATGGGTAAGTACACCAAGATGGTTCCCAAAAAGGGGGCTTAAGTGGCCACTTTTTTTTCTGAAATTAGGAAATGCTCACCTTGGATGTGAAATTGAGGATAGTTACACTTAAAATTCTGAGATGGAACAAAAACAAGGATCAAAGTGCTCTGAGTCTACTTTCTAAACTACTAATTTATTTTGAAAATGGTTGAGATTAAGGGGTTCAAAAGAGGGATGTACAGAAATTGGTGTTGTTTTTGTCAGAAAAACATAACATAGCAACTCTTGTACAACCTGAGCACGGTGAAATTTTTTGTAGTATTTTTAAAATTGCTATGGTCAGAAGTTAGCTAATAGCATCTAGTTGGTGCACAATTTTTCTGATAATTTTTTAATGAATATTTGATTTTTTACTAATTTTCTAAGTGGGCACTTCACGAAAAGCAGAATTTTGGCCGTGCTCCTACTACAAATTTTTGAAAATAATTGACTTTTCTTTTCTTTTCTTTTTTTAAATTTGTAGAATAGAGTCTAGTTTCTAAAAATGTAATTTATTTGAAATTTTGATGAATGGTTAATTTATAACAAAAAAAACACAAAACACTACTTTTTGGAAAAAAACAAACATACAAACAAAATAAATTATGGATGAAAGGCTTAACATTGTTGAAAATTGAAAAAAATTACATCGTTGGATAGCTAAGAGAGAACCTAACATTACCCATGTTTTTGATTTTGTCAATATTGAACTAGATGCAATCTTGATGGTGAGCACGGACCCGATTATGTGAAAAATTGTAGAATTTGCAAAAACACGTCTCTGGCCTTGTTGGGAATGCCCTCCAAGCCTTTGGATTGGTATTCCAAGGCAAATAATCACTTTATTCTTTGTTTTTAATGTGAAATAAAGCGTGCACATTATAACACGCTCGTGTTATAACACAAGCACATTTTTTAAAAAAAACTCATAAGTGGCCAGAAAATTGGTACCCAACTTCATGCACCCGCCCCCATTCACCAAGGCCTTATTCTTTGCTTATGTAAGTTTCATTTTGCATTGCTTCCCTCCCCTACTACTGTGCACAAGAACACTTTGACTATCATCAACCCCACCAATCACCATGGGGACCTCAGCCCCTCTATTACTATTGATGAAACCCCTCTTTTCATTCTTTGTAGCACCCAGGCTCGAGGCAAAGCCCCTATGAATGATAAAACCCCCTATCCATATCAAATGCACTCCCCTATCAGAGCCCATACCCATGCCCATTTCTTTTGGGCCGTGGGACTCTGATAACTCTAATGATGATGTTGATTCATGAAATCTGACCCTGGCCAATTTTCATGTGCACTCTTCGGCTCATGGCCATGTCTCAAATGTTCCCAACACCACTCTTGGTTCTAACCCTAACCCAAAAAATTCTCCTAACTTGTGCATCAATCTGGAGGAACCTAGTTTTGAACCTAGGTTGATTCATCCCCCTACTTACCCCCTAAGGAGAAAAATTAATGAAATTTTAGAGACTATTAATGTTTAGAAGGATAATATGAAATGGCTCTTAGGCTAGTTGCTCATAGCTAAAGAAAGAATCCAAAGTTTGGAAGGCAAGGTTCTAGAATAGCAAGTCCCATGGCCTAGGGAGGTGGAGAATAAGATGCTTTAGGACATGTTTGCTTCTTTAGCCAAGTCTTTTGAGAGGTGGGAAAGGTGGGAAAAAGAGTTGGATGATCTTTAGGCCATCATTGGTACTAAGGAAGAAAAGAAGAATTTACTAACCAAGATTGATTCCATCCACCAAAAGTGGGAAAAGACCATGCAATGCCTGAGGGTCATCACCGACTACAACAAATAAATTATGAAGAACATTGCCCTCACTCTTTAGGTTTTTCAAGATAAGCTAAGGAAGATCCAAGGGAAGTGGGTTGTGGATGTTGTGGATGATGGCCTCATGCAAAAGAAGAAGGGAAAAAAGGTGGACACCTTGGCTCATGACGTCACGATGGATACCCTGGCCATTCAACATAGGCCTATGACTTTCAAAAAGAAGCCTCAGTTCCTGTCTCAAAAATGGAATGTGATCACTGGTCTCAAGTTATTGGGAGACCTGTAGGTGTCTGGTGGTTTTGTGTTGGTCCTGGCTTTGTGGGTTTCTTTTTGGTTATTTTACTATTGGTCAAACTATTTAAGCTTTAGTTTCTCTTTACCTTTTTGGCTTTCTCACTACTCGTGAGTTTATAGTCTACCTTTATGGTTGTTTTGTAAATGGGTGTTGACCTTTCTAGTTTTAATCTAATCAAAAACTTTTTTTTATCTTTTAAAAACACGTATTATTATGTATTTCATGACATATTATTTTTATTAACAATAATTAAGTATTAATATATTAATATTTTAATTTTAGTTAAATTATTGATTATAAAATTGTATAATATAATTATATCACATTTATATTATATTATATTATATAAATATAATTATGTTGAAATTTTATAATTATATCAATGTAGTATTTTGTACTTTATAAATTTAAAAATAAACTAAAATTAAAAAATAATTTAATTAAATAGAAATATCTATAATAAAATAGAAAATTATAAAAAAATATTAATAATTTTTTTAAGTAAAATTATATATAGGATATGACTTTCCATGTTGGATGGCAAGTCTTAAACATGTGTAACATGAAAAAAGTACACCAGATACTAGAGAGGGAATGTGTTAAGAAATACATTTGCAATATGTACAACAAAAATATGATGGTAGAAGTAATATATCCACAATTGTAGTGATGGGAGCAATAAGGTCTTAAATATTTTTTCCAATGACAATGCATAGATTTTTTTTTATTTCATATCATTGCTAAAAAGTAATCAATTTCACATCATATAAATATTACAACATTGGTAGGAAATTTAATCAAGGAAAATCAAATTTTTTCATTGGTTAAATCTAGCAAGTTTCATTACTTCTTAATATATCTTGGCAAGAATTAATAAAAGATATGTGGGAGATAGTAATGGAATGCATATGGATTAGTTCATATAAGTTGAGGGTAGTTGTATTGTAGTCACATGGAGGTGTTACCTTCTTGAAATATTTTAATTAGTGTTGTTGAGAATTTTTAGGAATTTTTATAGGAATATTTTCACTTAGATTTTTAATTATGAGAAATAATAAAAATTTAAGAGCTAGTGGTCCCTTGATTAACTTTAGCAACAAGGAATCTAAACCTATAATTGTATAGCTGAAATAAAAACTTATTGGGAAGAATTTAAAAAACTATAGATGAATGACATGTGGCAGAAAATTTTAGTAAGTGGTTGAGGGAAAATTTTAACCCAACCCCAAAGGCACCCACTTAAATCTAAAATATTAAAATCAAGAGCTCTTATTTTCTAGCATAACATTCTACAATTTACTAGAGAGAAAAATAAAGTGAAAATTGGATACAAGATGGAGATCTTAATAAAAAAATATAATTCTACAAAACTAAGGAGATCACACAAAAATTACCTCAATGCATAAAGAGGAAAGATCCCAACTAAGTGGGCACAAAGAGATAGAAGATGCAATGGTAGAAAATTATATCTTATTAGCAAATCTGAATACCATGAATCTGCATGATTGAGAAACATTTTGGAGTGCAATACCATCTATAATTACTAATGTAGTGTTGATGAGTGTTTTTGCACTGCACATCACAAATAAAACACAAGTGTTCTATCTCTCTTAAAAGGTAACTCTCTGTAGACAAACTTCAAAAATTAACCCCAAGGTCTTTAAGGCCAGGTCTTGACAATGCAAAAAACAACTCAATAGTAATATGTTATGTTGGTAATCACAAAGGGAATTTATGGTTTACAAGGCTAGAAGCTTATGAGTCTATAACAAGGTTTTTGTAAAATCTAAAGATTACCTTAACTATAATTTCCAAATTTTAAGTCTAGAGACAATATGACCATTAGATTTAGCAATTTTAGTGATGCTTTGATCCTAAACTAACACATATTTATAAAGAAATAGAATAATATTCAAGGGTTAGAGAAAGATTTCCTATTTTTGAAAACTAAGGACAATAATAATAATGGAAAGTGTTTGAGATAGACAAACTCCCTAAACTAAGCTCTACTTAACCAAGAATATTCCACAATATCACAAAACTAGTGCAATCTCCCAAGGTATTCTTCAGATTTTCAGATTGTGACATTAACACATAAAGCATAAACATACAGAGTTGAACTTGAGTGCATGTAAGAGTTAAGATTAGACTAACTTTTTATAGTAATTTACCATCAACAAACTACAAAAATTATGAGCAGGAAGTGCATCAAATATCTTAACACTTTGTCACCATCACAACTGAACATAAACTAACAATGTTGAGATTAAAAGTGAAAGATAGAATTGTGTGTACATTAAGAGAACAAAAAAAAATCACAAACTCTTCAATGCCTTCACTTCTATTACTTCAAAATGTCTCTTACAACAATTCATCTCTCCCTTCAAATGAGAGGAAGCTGCTATTTATAGATTTTACATCATGAATCAATGGTCAAGATTAAATTACATTCAATGGCCCAAATTTATTTCCTTTTAGGGTTTGAATATATTAAATACAAAATAGTTCACATGCGAACCTAGGAGAATGTAAAATATTCCTATCCTATTTTATATTCTAGAAATATTCTACAAAATCCCCAAAATTTGAGTGCACGCACTTTGAGGTAACTATTTTCATCCTGTAGCTAGAACTACAAAAAATTGTCCTTTATCAAAATATTTCTAGCTTCTTTTTCCTTTACAACATATTTAAAAAAATTAACCAAAGCTTTAGCCAATTGCTCATGAGAAGGCAACTTAGCTTTGGCAATTCTAAATATTATTTCCTTGTATTCTTCCATGAGTTCTTCATGCAATCCCACACATGAGCCTTTTCTTTGTACCATATTTTATGATTTCATGAAAGTTCTAACAACAAAATCCAAAAATTCACCCTATAAGTTATTAGCAGCTCCCTTTCAATCTTGTTTCTCCAAGCTTGTTTGGCTACCCCAACATCTGATTCAGTTGCAGAGATTTTTGTGCCAATCAAGAGCTCCAAAACTTCATCACACTCAACCATATTATCAATAATTTGAGCCTCCATTGTCTACAAATATGATAATACTTTGGTCAAAATTTCTTGCCAAAAATTGAATGTAAATAGCCACATCTCTAGAATATTCAATTGCTCCTTTGTCAAAATGTGTTCTTGTATTAGAATATCCTTAGGCAATCCTTCCATGACATGTAACTTTGGACATGTGACTTTTCAATATCCACGAAATGCCTCACATTCCTCGATCTCCTTTTCCACTTCTTTCTTCAAAATTAAGAAGTTATTATTCATTTCTACATCGGAACATACAACTTTTTTTCCTATGGAAGTTACCTAACTTATCCAGTCGAAAGTGGATTTAGTCCAGTTTCTCATTTGCTCCATTTTATTGACCTCTTCCTTTAATAAAATTATAGGAGAAGGATATTTTTCTAGCCTCTCTTTGCTCATTCCTACCAATTTTTGAATGAAGGTTGTTAGTTTAGCTACCTACACCTTTAACTCTATTTTGGTAGCCTGATTTTTGTCCATTTGGCTCAAAATTGGACACAAAACCTTGAAATTCATCTATCTTCTGAGTTTTGGTCACTAGTCCAATGTTAATACTAGTGACTTGATAATCATAGGCCTATATTGTGGTAGCATCCTTGTCTACATTGAGAGTAGCCACATGGATCAAACGTGCCCCCATTTCATCCGTTGTAACATGCGAGTGCACCTTAACTTTCTTCTTTTCATTGGGCTTCTATCCCACATGTTATAATATTTCCTCGAGATGATACTTTGGATCCCTTACCATCAAGGTCTTTTCCTTTAGTTCTTGCTCTAACCAAGTGGAAATGGCGGTGTGTCCAAGAGAGGATGTAGTGTTGAATTCATTTTGTTGTTCTTTGTTTTGTTGTTCCTCTCATTGTACCTCATCTTCTAAATTTGGAGTTTCCTTAGCTATCTTCTCCTCTTCATCTTGTTCTTTATCCTTTTCTTCATCATAGACCTCTTTATCATGAACTTCTTCATTCCTTGCAAATTCAACATCCGCCTCTTCATCTTTCTCCTCTTCTTCTTGATGAAGTTATTATTTCTCTTGTTCTTCATTTTCTTCTTTGTCTTCTTCTTCTTTCTCTCCTTTAGAAGTTTCCTTGAATCAAAATTCTCATCAAATGTTTTATGAGCTCTCCCAATTTTGGAGTTCTTACTTCATCATCTGATAGCTCTTCATCGGGATCCACAATCTTTAACCCCTCATCCACATGTTTAAAATAGTCTTATTTCTCGAGTCCAATGGATTCCTTGCCCATACCTACTACTTCTTTGAGTTGCTCTTTTCCTTTCCTTTGCATCTCTTCCCATATTTTCTCAGTTTTCTCCATCTTCGGTGGTTCTATGGGAGGAAGAGGAGTTGGTAAAGCTGTGGTGAGTTGAGTCATGAGGAGTTTGGATTTGGGAGACAACAAGGTTTTTAACAAACCTTGAGGCATATTCTATAAATAAGCTGCAAAAGATTCTAGTAATGTGGTAGGCATAAGAGGAATGTAGGTGGTAAGGTAGAGAAGACTAGGTTGTGAGATTGGAAGGGAAGAGGAAGATGGAGAACAGGAAGTTGATGAGGATGAATGCACCTCAATCACCAAAGTAGTTTGGGCAGATGGAAGTTGGATTGAAATGTCCATGGAAATTGGAGAGGTTATGGGAGGTGAAATTGGAGCAAAGGCTAATGGAAGTGGTGCAGTGGATAGTGGTGGTTTTAGTGAACAAGGAGGCGATTGTACCTTGGGATCATCCTCTACTGGAGATGGATCTGAGTCTCTTATTTTCCCCATTTCTAGCACAAATATTGTTGCTTTCTTCATTTTATTTTGTTCCCTTCTCCCTTCTACGGCCTTTCTTGCATACACCCACGATTCTTCTGTCAGTTATCTTTCTAATGTATTCTTTCTCTTCCTTGATTTGGTCACTAGTAGAGACTTAGCCACTGTACTTGATGGTTCTTCCTTGGACTCTTCTTCAATTTTACAACCTTCATCGCTTTCCAATGTCTTCTCTTCTTCACATTCTCCAAAAGTTAACTCAACTCCTTGTTGTTCCAATTGGGAGACCTGGTCATCGATCCACTTCTTTTTCCTCTACAAAATAGGATGCATTCATTACATCAATATTTGTCACTTCTTCCTTTTTCCCAATCAATTACTAATAGGTGAGCTTTGGCTACTATGTTATATGCTCTTTCATCCAATGTTTTTCCATCTTCTTCCACTTGATCTAGTATACTATATATATCCAAGGTTCTTACAAACCTTAAGGACATCCTCTTGTATATTCTCTTCTGAATCTCATAATCATCAATGCAATTTTCCTAGAAGTCTTCAATATGTAACTTGTGTATGTGTTTTTTGGAAACTTGTTTCTATAGTTTTCCTTATGGGTCTACATTGCCTCACACAGTGTGAAGGAGAAAATTATATTCTTGTATTTCCTTTTATGAACTATTTGCACAGATTGTAGCAGGGCATGAGTACAATACTCTCCCAAGATTCATGGGGTATGAAACTCCAACTTGATGTTTGGATTGCAAGTGCTAATGAGATTACCGCAACTATTGAGTAAGCTCAAGCAGGACTATTTTATCAATTAGGTATATTGGTAATCGGTATGGGGATCCTAAAAAACCTTCTATCTTGAAATACATGAACTTGGAAAACTAAATGAAGCAATACCCAAAATTCTTCAACATCTCCTTGGCATAATAATACAACCTATTTCTAAACTCTCTTGCCAAATATTTGACAATATCCATGATGAAGGAATCATTTACCCACCTATAACTCTTCTTGAAATTTCTATATTGTAATTGTGGGTAGCATTCATAGACAATGTTTAGATCTTTTCTAGTTCCTAGGTTACCTTTGTATGGGAAATCTATTGCTAGCATATAGACAATATAGGATTTCATATAAAATTCATGGCTTTTCTTCATCATGATGAGCTGCATATGGATGTTATCACTTATGATTCTTTCCCAATTGATTTTTTTCCTCTCAGAATCTCCTCAAAATAATACCACATCCATTCTTCAAAGAGGGAGGATACTGGAAGACCCATTACTCTACTCAATAGTGTTACTAAATCATTGACTTCTTCAATGAAGTCACTCCTATAGAGTTTCTTGGGAAACTTGCCCACACTAGGTCAGGGTGTATGTGTCTACTTCTTGTTTATCACCTGAGAGCAATGTACAGGGTCTTCATTCCATACACTAAGGGCACCCTCATTACATACTTCCATTTCATCAAACAAAGGAATCCCAAAAGTCCACTCGACATATTTGGGTGTCAAATCTACAACCACCTATCCATCAGCAGTGATTATTCTCATTGTGTCCCGATGATAGAACTCCTGACATCTGTGAATGAGTTCAGGGATTATTGAGATAGGAGGGAAACCTATTGCACATGAGCAATACCACTCTTTTTTTATCCTTCTATCCATATCATCCTTAGGTTTGATTAAGAAATGAGCCTTGAACTCATCAATGTTGACTTTCCCAAGGTCCGTATTGGAGAGCCTATCCCAATTTGACATAATCTTCAATGTAACTTCTACTCCATGGAACTCATACTTCATTTTCACTTTTTCTTTATGGATCTTGGTTCTCTTGTAACCCTTCCGGGTATGTGTAGGATCATGATGGGCCAAAAAGTGGTGATATGATGGGTATGTGTAGGGTATGTGGCTAACAACTTTTGTTTACCCAAAATTGGTGAAACGAAAAGGGTTTTTAAAGGATATTCTCACCTTTCCACCAATATAAATTATGCTTTACTTTAAATTTAATAAATAATTATTATTCATTTTCTATTTGAATTGGGACTAAAGTCCTGATTGATAGGTTGATTGAAAAACATCTATAGCTTTCAAATGGTATCACATTTTTTGAATCTGAAACATGTGTCACATTCTATGCTTCACATACTATAGGATTAAAATAAAATTGAATTTCATGAATATTTTACCAAGTTAAGGTGGTCAGACATATGATTTAAAATTATTTTTTTAAAATTTGTAATAAAAAATTCATAATTAATTATTTACTTGGAAAAAAATTACAAAAATATATGCATCACATCGGGAGATGAGTCCTCTACTTATATATAAAATCTTATAAAAAAATATTATCATTTTATTGTGGTTAGGGTGGCTAGATAGAAACCTACTTCTTATTTTTCCCCTGAAATTTAAGTACTATTTCATTGAAATTTCAAATTTTTACTAAATAGATTTTAAAAAAAAAATAAACCTAGTAGTTTAGAAACTAAATTCAATTGGCTACAGATTCTATTCTTACATATTTTTGAAATAATATAGATAACTTATTCAATTTTTTATGTCAAGTTTCCTAACTCTGATTTTTCTAAATTTTTCACCACTTAAGGGCCTATTTTTTCCATGATGATCCTACACATACCCATTCCCGCTTTCTCAGTATTTTCCATAAAACTAATAAGAACAATGTGCAATGATTGGTTTTGAAAATACATCGTCATAGTTAAAAATCATCATTAAACATTCCACATGTCAGAACTTAGAAATCATGAAAATCATCAATTTGGACTAGTTATTGACCATTTGTGGGTTTTCATGCTTTGTAGTCCATGAGTTTACGGAAGTTGTATGGTTGTGGGGATAGCAAATGTGTAAGCCATCAATGATGGTGCTAGTGAAATGATGCCCTGCAAACGATATCCCACAAGCAAGTTTCTACATCATGAAAAAGCTTAGCATTTCATGATTAAAACAATTAGGCACGTGGTCAAATGCTATCTCAAGATCATTGAAGTCAAATGATAAATAAATCCACAACAAAGTCCAAATTCAAACAGCCTCAAATCTATAGCAAAATGCACAAACAAGCTTTGAAAAAATCTCAACAAGCAAGGTGAAAAATGACTTTAATTGTTCCTCTATTTATAACCTTAGATGCATTTAATGCCAATAGATTCTCGAACAACACAAAACCCTAATTACAGAAACATGATAGGTAGAAGTCGGTACAATGTAGAAATATGCAATGCGGGTGCCAAGAGCATGCAGGATGGAATGATGCAGGTGTCGAGGGTATTGGCATTGGAACAATGGATTTTTGCCAATGGAATTCTACAAGACCTTTTTTGTAAACGATGCAAGAGACCTTGGCATCTACACAATGGTTGCTTGCATAAAAAAAAATTGCAAGTGGATCTTACCAAATGAAACTTGGGCATAGTTTTAAAGCTTCCAAGAGACATCAAAATTCCATAAGAAAAATTCAACCAAAGACAAAAAAAGTGAAGGAGAAAGTAAAAATAAATGAGCATAGACAAAGCTGGTGCAAAAGTGAAAGACCAAAAAAGGGAAGGTCCCTACTTTAAGCAGGGCGTATGTGCAAAATGCACAAAAATTGACGACTCTACTAGGAAACACTCTTGATAATTTTAAGCATAAGAATTCATCTAGAACCTAGAATCTCTGGTTTCGCAAACCATAATCAAAGCTTAATAAGACAAATTCAATGTTGTAAGGGGAAATGAAATAATTAGTTGAATCAATTCACAATATATCTCAAGTACATGTGTGTGTTGTGAGTTCATTCCTTTTCATAAGAGACTATAAGGTAAGTGATCAATTGACCAAGATAGCCTACATAGATTGTCCAACTCTAAAAGTAACCTGGATATTACTTTGCTACTAGTCAAACATCTATAGCCCAGATGAGATTATTGCTACAATCCCCACAAACATTGCTCAATTGCCAACTAGGTGTCCATATCCATAATAGAGTTATTCACACACCCATATAGCTGCTTATTAAATATTTCTTATCACTTTTGAGAGCTTTGCAAATTGGCAAGCAGCAAAGCTTATTCTGGGTTTGGAGATTGTAGTGGTCACTGAAGTGGATTTTAAGATTTTTCACCTATCAAGGCTTCATGATAACTACCATGCAACCTTCTAGGAATGTTAATATGTGTAATTTGTGAGGTCTAAGATAAGTGTAAAAGGATTCAAACAATGATTCCTTTTAGGATCAAGCAAGAATTCAACTAATGAAACCTAATTGAATAGAAGCGAACATATATTTCCAGACAACTTATGAACACTTAAATTCAAGAAATAAACATGAGCATCTAGTAGAATTTTCCCTTTGATTGTGCAAAGCACTTCCACCACATTAAAACTGGGAAACCCACTAGCAACAAAAACAATGAAGCAAAACAAACCAAAAGCAAACTAACCTATAGAACAAACCACTTAAACTAACTATGTACAAGGATGAGTTGTGATACCTCAGGAAAGGAAATAATGCTTCAGATACTACCCCTTGACAGGCAACAAGACATCCTCTCCCATGAGATTCTTCAAGTGAAACACACTATCTCCCAGGATTTCAGAGATCTGAAAGGGGTCAATCCAAAGCTTGTCAAATTTTTCATGTTCCCCCTTTCTTTCATAGGCCTTACCCCAATATAAAACTAGATCAGAAATTATAAAGACCTTGACTTTTGCACACCTATCAAACTAGCACTTTATAATACCCTAGTGCTTATCAAATTTTTCAATTGCATCATCTCGTTCCTCCTCTAGATAGAGAACTTTAGCTAGACGGGATTCAAGCCTTTCCCCTTCATCATAATATTCATTAATGAACTATAAAGTGGAGATCCTCAACTGAATGGGAAACATAGGTTCTTGGCCATAAACCAAATGTATGGAGAGGTACCTAAAGTAGCCTTTTGGCAAGTACAATCTTCCCATAGAACAAACCGCAATTAGCAATTCCAATGATTGGGGTTCTTATCTGGTAGCTTACAAATGATTGTTATTAGATTTTTATTTTTCGCTTCAACTAGTCCATTCTTTTTTGGGTAATAGTTTGAGGAAAATTTTAGTGTAATTCCATAGTCAAAAGCCCACCTAGAAAATTTCAAAGATGCCAATGCTAGACCATTATGAATAGACTAATGCAAAGGGGCAATGAAAACGAGTAACAATGTGATCCTCAAGAAATTTAATAACAACTTCAGTAGTACATTGCTTATAAGGAATTGCTTCCATCCATCTAGTGCAATAATCAGTAGTGGTCAAAATATACCTGTGGCGTGCAAAAGATGGTGGGTTGATTATACCAATAAAATCTAATCCCCACTGTGCAAAGTGATGCACTACAACTATCGGTTGCAATGGAACAACATGTTTCTTTTACTAGCAATAGTCTGACATGTGTGACAAGAACGTGTGTGTGCGTGGACATCTTATAATAGTGTTGACTAATATTAATCAACCCAAAGTATCTGATTTGTAGTTGAAGGATCCAAACCATGGCCAATTCCAAATTAGTTACATGGAATTCATTCATCACTTGAACTACCTCTTGCTTCCCAATACATCAAATATAAATGCCTTCATGATTCTTCTTATAAAGTAAAAATCCTTTCAACATGTAATTGGTGTTCTTCAAATGCAAAGCACGTATCTACATGATATTCAAGTGTGATAGACACTTTTGATTCAACAAATAGTATACAATATTGTCATACTAGTCATCAGGGGAAACGTCTTCAAGATTATATTGTTGTGCAATAAGTTCCAGATCAAGTTCAGTCATCATACGAGTGAGAGCTTGTCCCCTAACCAGCTTCATAGGTTGGATTTCCATATTGTATTCTTGCAACATCGTTACCCATTTTTCACATCTTTCACCCAATTCATTTTGCATCAAGAGGATCTTAACAACTAGGTTTAGAACAATCACAAACACTTTATTCCTCAAGATATAGAGCCTGAACCTTTTATTGCCCTAAACCAATGCATAATCTTATTTTCCAACACTCAGATAACACAACTCAACATCCTTTAGTGGAGCACTCATGAAAGAAATGGTATGCTCAATCTTTGTGATCTTTCTTTTTGTGATCACTGAAAAAGTAACCCTTCTACTTTTTCTAACCTATTCATGCCCTCCTGATTTTTGCTTAATGTTGCCTTGATTTGATGGTATAATGTTGATGACACATTCACATTAGGTCTTGGGCCCTTGTGAACTAATATAATTTTAATGGTGCCTTGCGAAAGTGTTGTGAAGTGTTGTAACCCACTTTCACACTTTTCTAGGGTTTTATCAAATAATTAAGCATAATAACCATAATTTTGATCATAATCAACATTAATCTTGCCTTATTTAGAGTTTTGTTAAGTGTTGTAACACACTTTCACACTTCTCTAGACTTATCATTAATAATTCGGATTTATTATGCTTTAACTGGCCCCATTTTGCATCCACAAGCCTCATTTATGGTATTTTTTTGAGGATAATCCCAACGCCAATTAGTAGCCAATCATAATTTAGGTGTTTATGGCTTGTGTGGCCTAGATTTAGTGTTTGGGACTCATTCCCCACCTTGATCAAATGAGTCCCACCTAGGTCATTTTGGCCTTGATGCAGGTTACACACATTTCTAAGCAATTTTCATTTTTGGTCTCATACATTGTGTGTGACAGGACTCATTTTCCACCTTGGACAAATGAGTCCCGTGTGACCAAAATTCAAATTTAATTTGAATTTCTAGTGGGATTTTATTCTCCAAGATCCTAGGTTGGCTTGTAGTGTTTTAATTTTGATAATTCTTGCATAATTGAGTATAAATACAAGGTTCTTTCACTCATTTTATCCTAACAAGCAATCAAGTGATCTAGTAAATTTCACAAGAGAATTTGAGCATTCACAAGATAATTCAAGGCATTTCAAGGGTAGATTATCAAGCATTCAAGAGTATTCTTCAAGTTCCAATCATCATGTCAAAGATTGCATTCTTCATGTTTGTTATTGTGCTAACAATTGTGATGTAGAGTTTATGATTCAAGCAAGTGTTTCAAGCAAGATCAACATTATTCAGGCTAGAGTCAAGAACCACATCCACTATAGCTATTCCAAGAATATTTTTTGCACCTTATTGCTAGGGTTTGGTGAGTTGCAACATTGTTATTTGTTTATTCATCATTCTCCTTTCATATTTTCTTTCATTTAAAGGTTTAATTACCAACAAGGGGTTTGACCAAGGAAAATCCTAGATCCATTAACACCACAAAAAAATTTCCATCTTCTTGTGTGTGATTTGCAGGGCTAGGTTACAGATTTATCAAGAAGCAAAGTTGGAGAAAAGTTGTCAAATCCTTAAAGTTGTCATCAATCCTTGGAGAAGCTTGGAGAAGGTCTACAAGTGGCAATTTGCATATTCAGATTAGGAAATCAGTTAGAAAGAGCAGAGCAGATTGAGAGGAGAAAAATCTAGTTCAGAACTTCTAAAAACATAGAAGTGAACTAATTCACCACTATTGGCGAATGAGTCCCATAGTACAGGCCTGACAAAGATTTTTATAGATCCAGATACCCTTTTGGTTGAAACTTGTTCCAACACATTTTCCCTGAAACTAGACTAATTCACCCAGCTTGTTGAATAAGTCCCAGTCAGCATTAACAATAGATTTTCTAGGATTCCAGAACTCTATTCTACCTCCTTTAGTTTCCTAGGTGCATACTTCCAATTTGATAGATTTATGTTGCATTTTACTTATTTTTCTAGGTCATTTTGTAGGTCATTGCATTCAATTAGGGTTTGGTCTTGTAACTTGCATTGCATTGTCTTTCCAAGTCTGAATTTGGTGGTGAACCCCTTTCATAATCTGAAATCATATCCTAGGATACCTTATTGTCATATCTCTTCTTGCATCCTTTATTGAGTAGAGATCGCTAAGGTATCCTTGAGTGTGGCAATTGTGAAATTGGAATCCTATCCTTGTGCCCTATTCCTTCAAGGTGGGGGAGCTTCAATTTTCATTGTTCACATTTTGGTGAACCTAACTTTAGAGCATCATGATTTTAATTTGGATTCCATTTACATCCTAGATTTACCTTGCATTAACATTGCATTAGATTTTGCATTGGTTAATTTGCATACTAGGGTTTCAAATTTTGCATTAGTGAAAAGCTCATTTAGTTTGCATTATTGCATTTAAATTCATTGAAAATTAATCAAATTCAGCATTTACATCTCATACATAGCTCAGAAAGCATAGAAAGCATAAAACTCAATTCTAAAATTCTAAAAAATTTCAAAAAAATCAGTACCTAGACTCATTCGCCACCTTGGGCAAATCAGTCCCTTTGTAAATTTTTCACTTCATTTTCTAGTGTTTCAATTTCATTTTCTGAGTTTTTGTTTGTTGTTTCTGCATTTCTGTTTCACTTTCCAAAATTTTAGTTATAAGCATGGGTATGTGCAGGATCATCATGGAAAAAACAAGCCCTTAAGTGGCAAAAAAATTAGAAAAATCAGAGTTAGGAAACTTGACGTAAAAATTTGAATAAGTTATCTATATTATTTCAAAAACATGTAAGAATAGAATCTATAGCAAATTGAATCTAGTTTCTAAACTACTAGGTTTATTTTTTTTAAAATCTATTTGGTGAAAATTTGAAATTTCAATGCAATAGTACTTAAATTTTAGGGAAAAAATAAGAACTAGGTGTCTATCTAACCACCCTAGCCACAATAAAATGATAATATTTTTTTATAATATTTTAGATATAAGTGGAGGACTCATGCAACGATGTGATGCATATTTTTTTATAGTTTTTTTCCAAGTAAATAATTAATTATGAATTTTTTATTACAAATTTTAAAAAATATAAAAACTCGTATGTCTGACCACCTTAACTTGGTCAAAACTTCATGAAATTCAATTTTTTTTTTATTATATAGTATGTGAAGCATAGAATGTGATGCATGTTTTAGATTCAAAAAATTTGATACCATTTGAAAGCTATAGATGTTTTTCAATCAGCCTATCAATCAAGAATTTAATTGTAATTCAAATAGAAAATGAATAATAATTATTTATTAAATTCAAAGTAAAACTTAATTTATATTGGTGGAAATCTGAGAATCTCCTATAAAAACCCTTTTCGTTTCATCAATTTTGGGTAAAAAAAGTCGTTAGCCACATGGGCCATCATATCACTTACATATCACCACTTTTTGGCCCATCATGATCTTGCACATGCCCTCATTTCATTGCTCTTAGCTTACATTAAATTTGCACTCACCCCACATTTAGTAACCTTTGCATGAGTGTTTGGTGTCCTATTGCTAATACCATAGTGAGAATAAGTTTGAGACTCATGGAAACTCGCGATCTAGCACAATCATTGTGGATCTTGGGTTATCTAGAGCTTCCACTCCTAGTATTGAAACTAGTACACTAGGCATGGATAACGCCCTTAGCAACTCTTTGCCTTCAAGTATCATGTAAGTTGAACCAAGGAATAATAATATCCCGCAAGAAATCATAATTCAAATTCATGAGGATTTAGTAAACTTACAACATAAAATATTAGCCTTGAAAACATTTCAACTACTACAATTCCTACCATAGAAAACATTCATCACATGCTTGAAAGTTAAGATGGCCTTGACCTTGTGAAAAACATTGTGCAAATCTTTGAAAAACATCTTCCCACAACCAGTAGTGGTCCTATATGAACAAATAATATCACAAGCCAAGGAGGAACTCAAATTCTTCCTCCTACAACAATAGACTCAATACCTACCTATACCACCCAAGTCATGACAACAATGCAACAAGTTAGTAATGCGATTCCTTCCTTGGGTATTTTTGCTAGTATCCCTAGTTCCTATGTGTCTTTGCAAGTTATATCTCCCACATTACCACCTATAAGCATTCCATTCACTTGTCCTATGAATACATACACTCCATCACCACTTTCAATTCCATCTCATAACACAAGTAATGATCCATTCATAACACAACTTTTCCAAGTTGTTTCATCCCTTCAAAAGAAAATTTCCACCATAAACCAAAATAAAAATAGTCCACCCACATATTATGTCAAAAGTAGTCCATTGTCCTTGGAGATATTGTGAACACCGATGCCACAAGGTGTAGAGGTTCCTAGATTTGAGAAATATGGAGAGAAGGGGGATCCTTCTAACCATGTTAATTCCTATACTGCCCTATGTAGTGACTTTTTCCTTGATGATAAACTATTGGCAAAAAAACTTCCTAGGTCCTTAAAAGATATCGCCTTGGAATGGTTCTCCTCCTTACCAAACAATTCAATTCATTCATTTAATGAAATTTTTGAAGCCTTTGTAAACCATTTCCAAGTGCATATGACTCCCAAGATGACCTTGGCTGATTTGATGAGATGCAAGCAAAAAGAGGAAAAAAAGATAATTGATTTTATATCACGCTATCAATCGCTTTATTCCCAAATCGATGTCAAGGTCCCTAATCCACACCTTCAAAATATGTTCATAGAAAACCTACCTTGAAAATCTCACTATGATGAAATTCCCATCCTTCATTCACCTGTGTACTGCCCTCCTTGATTATCAAAATTCAATTAGTAGTCAAGATACAAAGTCCACTTCTAGCTGAATCGAGAGATCTAAGCCTATAAACTAAAACAATCCCCAACCTTTTAGGAAAATAATAAAGGGTTCCTTCAATTTAATCCCCCTCAACAAACAACTCAAAATGTCAATAACCAAATAGCAGTTGTCAAAGCCATGGTACCCTTTAGTTATGGAGATCCAAAAAGACAATTCATTCCCTTGCTTGATACCCTTCATAACACAATGTCCCAACTTTTAGAACAACAAATGATTACCTTTCCTCCCATCAAAAAACCTGATCCTAATAAGCCTTTACCGCCAATCTTTAAATCAAATGATTATTGCCACTATCATAGACAAAATAGACATGGCATGGAACATTGTAAGCATCTTAAACATCTTGTGCAAGACCTCATTGATTCTGGTCGTCTATCCATTGAAGGTGCTAGTGACCAAGGCAATAATTCTGTAGCCCCTCTGAACCAAAACTTACAAATTTTTACAAATCTAATGACCAAACATAATATTTCATTTGTCAAAGCTAGTGAAACTACAAAGAATGATGTGATGAATCTTGATACAAATGATGAAAATAATGATTTTTTTCTAAATAATGCTATCAATTTCAATCCTATAAATGAAATGGTAGGGGCGATAGATGTCATCCCTCGTAAGGGGTGAACTAAGAGTCCTATTGACATTGCTTTCTCCTCTAAGGATATAATTAAACATGCACTCGATGGTCCTCTCTACATAGTTGACCATATCTATGACAAGCCCACTAATGGGATACTAATAGATCCTGCCTGTGGAGAGAATGTGATCACCAAGGAATTCTTAATCTTCCATGAACTCTATCAAGATGAATATGATAAACTGAAAGCATGGATCGAGACACATAATGGTTTTTCTTTCCCTACGATAGGATCAATCACCTTACCATTACAAATGGGACCAAAAACATTGGATGTCACATTCTCCATCATCCCGCAGTTGAACCAATTTCGTCTGAAGCTAGGCCACCCATGGCTTCACTACATGAAATTCATCCCTTTAGTTGTGCATAAATTCTTAAAGTTTCCATTTGAAAATGAAGTATTCACTGTTCACCATAGCAGCTTTAATCCTTTGCCATCCAAAGCAAACTTTTCCTTAGATTCCTTTTGGCTCGAGCCCATGGAACCTATAAAGCAAAGAGAGGACTTCTTTTTCATATCCTACCGAAAATTCAAAGAAAAGAAAATAGTCTAACTATATCTCTAAAACATGTCCCCCTCCACCTTTGAACCTCCCATCCTTGACAAAACCATGCTTGAACCTAAAAAAAACCTAAAAAACCAAGACCAACCAAAAACAAAAACTCCACCTACATCCTACATCCTACAAAATACCAAGAGACAGTGAAACAAATGCCATCACACCTCCTAGAATAAAACAAGTCTATAAATTTAAAGAGAATGTGGTTGAAAAATCTTTGGTGGTTCGTTCTATTCCTCCCCTTAGGGAAGAAAAGAAACCTACGATTGATCAACCCACTCCTACACAAATGTAACTTGAAAAAAAATAGAGGTGCTAGAGAGTGTAGGCATAGACATCGTTCCCTTGCTTGCAAGTTACACAAATAATTAAATAAAGAGAATCAAAATCCAAATTTGATTGAAGTAATACATGACTAGCCTCCCTCTTCATCGAAACAAGATCTTCCAATACAACCACCAAAATGAGAGTTAAACTCTTCCAAGGACATTATCATACAACCTCCTATTGTGTTCAACTTAGATAGTGATGACAAGGTTGCTAAATTTGATGAAGAGGTGCATAATGAATTGAATACATTATTTTCCTCTTCCATGAGCTTAAATGAAAAATATCCTATAAAGAGTATTGAACCTAGTGCTTCTCCTAGTTCGACACTTGCTCTTGTCACTTTGGCTAGTTTCCCGCCTTCAGTATACATAGAACATTATTGGGAGGTGGATGACTTGCTCATTGGTTGATTCACTTATGCCTTACTAGTCTTGTGCATTATTTATCTTTCTTTTTCTTTTGTGTGATTGCATGTGTGTGATGTGACCCCCTGCGATATTCTATTTGGTGTTCTCTCTCTTTGTGACATTCCTATATTTCTACCTTCATTCTTTTCTATGTCATGCATCTCTTTTCACTTTTGTCTTGTGTTTTCCTTTTGGGGATGACACAAGGTGTTGAGACACCCTATGTCTCTTCCATGTTGACCCAAGAGGCCTTCTTTTCTTTTGCCTTTTCATTTTCTATTTTTCCTTTTGTCTTGTGTTTTCCTTTCGAGAATGACGCAAGGTGTCGAGACACCCTATGTCTCTTCCTTGTTGACCCAAAAGGTTTTTCTTTGTTTTCACTCTCTTTGATTCTTCCAATTCTATGTGTATTTGGGGATGATGACAGTTCCGAGCTCTCCTAAAAATATTGCAACAAAGAACATATTGACCCCAAATCCATAGATCACTTATGTGTTTGGTGTTTTTATTTTGGGGCCAACCCCTCCCTTTTCTTTTCTTTTATCTTACATGACACAACTTCACTCCGAAACATATGAATTGGCATAAGGCTTTTCAAGTTGGCTCTCATTTATTCTTTATTGTTTGCATTTTGCATTTGCTACTTTAAAGTAATTGCTCACAGTATGGTGTTTAGTGATTATTTTAAAGTGGTAGCATACATTGGCATTATTCTTTCACATTTTTATTTTCATGGTTCTTAGTGCAGCCTTCTTACTTCATATAATGCATTTTTCACTTTGTGGATGACATTGGGTATGATTTCCTTCATGAGCATGATCTATCTTAGCATATTACATTCCTCTTAGTAGCTTGATACAACACACTGCGTCCCCTAAGTTCTAAATTTTATATTCTTTGATCGGTCCTCTCTTGGAGATAGTAGGCACAATGTTCCCCAAGTTAAAGACCTCGCATGAACTAAGTAAGAATCCTTTTAACATTCTTTGAATTTTGCATATGGCCACCTTGCATAACACAACTTGCATTCCTATAGAGCCATCTTGTTTGTTCATGAGCTCCAAGCATACGAAGTTTTTCTTATCTCATGAAGCTTGAAAATCATTTTTGTGTGGTGCCTAAGTATTAAAGTTATCAGGAGGTATAACTTTGGTATGGTTTGAGTGGGAAGACCAATCTGAGGCATGACTTTCCCCATAGCTACTTGTGTGTGTGTGAGTGCATATTATCCATGAGTGTATGTTTCTCACCTTTTAAGACTTCTCACCTGACAGATAGCCAAGACTTTCATCGCCTTAGAGTGAGTATGCATTTTATGGACAAACAACCTAGATCTGATCCACATCGTGTTGGACAAACAATAGAAGCTTGATATGATTCTCTTTTATTTCACCTTTTTTTTCTCTTCTTTCATCTTTGGTAGTGTATTCTTGTGCCTTTTCACTGTTCTTTATATCATTTTCATGTGTGTTCTTTTGTTCCTATGTTGGTTTGTCATGGGATCTTGATCCTGGGGGCTTGATCAGCCCTCTCGATCATTGTTGTATCAACCTACTGGCACTGGTACATTTTAACCCATCTTGATACATGATTGTATACTTTACTATGAGTTTGAAGTAGGTTCATCCTCTCAATAAAGTGGGGGAAAAATGTGGTCAACGAAAAAGTAACCCTTCTACTTTTTCCGACCTATTTGGGCTCTCCTTGTGATTTTGGCTTAATGTTGCCTTGATTTGATGTTGTAATGTGGATGACACATTTACATTAGGTGTTGGGACCTTGTGAACTAATGGAAATTTAGTGGTGTCTTCCAAAAGTGTTGTGAAGTGTTGTAACCCACTTTCACACTTTTCTAGGGTTTTATCAAATAATTAAGCATAATAAACATAATTTTGATAATAATCAACATTAATCTTTCCTTATTTGGAGTGTTGTAAATTTTTTTAACACAATTTCACACTTCTCTAGGCTTAACATTAATAATTGGGCTTTCTTATGCTTTAACTAGCCCCATTTTGCATCCACAAGCTTCATTTATGGTATCTTTTCAAGGATAATCCTGACACTATAATCAGTAACCAATCATAATTCAAGTGTTCCTGGCTTGTGTGGCCTAGATTTAATGTCTGGGACTCATTCTCCATACTAAGTGAATGATTCCTACCTAAGTCTTTTTGGCCCCAATGTAGGTTTTACACATTTCTAAGCACTTTTCATTTTTGGTCCCATACATTATGTGTGACGCGACTCATTCACCACCTTGGGCGAATGAGTCTCGTGTGACCAAAATTCAAATGTAATTCAAATTTATGGTGGGATTTTATTCTCTAAGATCCTAGGTTGGCTTGTAGTGTTGCAATTTTGGGAATTCTTGAATAATTGAGTATAAATGCAAGGTTCTTTCACTCATTTTATCCTAACAAGCAATCAAGTGATCTAGGAAATTTCACAAGAGAATTCAAGACATTTCAAGGATAGATTATCAAGCATTCAAGAGCATTATTCAAGTGCCAATATTCATGTAAAATATTGCATTCTTTATGTTTATTATTGTGCTAACAATTATGATGTAGAGTTTATGATTCAAGCAAGTGTTTCAAGTAAGATCAACATCATTCAAGCTAGAGTCAAGAACCACATCCATTGCAGCCATTTCAAGCATATTTGCAACACCTTATTGCTAGGGCTTGGTGAGTTGCAACATTGTTATTTCTTCATTCATCTTTCTCCTTTCATATTTGGTTTTTGTTGTACCCAAACCAAATTTTTTGCTTCATTAAATCATTTTGCTTAAAAGAGTCTAAACCTTGTTAAAATGATGTCAAAACACTGTTTTTGGGAAAATAAAGTATAGACTTTGTGTCAACTTGATGTCAAGAGGATACTGGTGAAATTTAAAAAAAATAAAAATTAGGGTTTTCAAGCACCCCTTGTTTCAGGCCATGAAACCCTAAAATTTGAAACTTGTCAAAATTGACTAGAAATTGTTTTGCTTCACAATCACAATGGTGGAGTCAGTTTCAATTAAAAATTAGTTTAAGTCTAGTGGGTATTTTTCACTTTTTTCAGATAGAGAGTTGGGAGTTCTGAAGTTGTCAATGGCAGATGGCCAAAGACCAGATGTTGAAATTTAAGTCTAAAATGCTCAAATGAAGAAACTGTGGTGAAATAAGTTCTAAATAATGTTCCATGTCAATGGAGATTTTTTCGTCGAGATGAAAATCATTAAAAAATTTCTAAATCTAGAGCACCAGAGCCCTTGGAGGCTAGGGGCACCCTAGATTTCAAAGGCCCAATTTTTAGTTTTGAAGTTTGTCACTTCTAAGAAGACTTGTTAGGAATACTATCAGCTTCGCGATGAGCTATCCAACTATCCTGTAAGATATGTCTAGCACTTGATACATGAGATTCGGTGAGAAACGAGGGGAATGAAAAATGACTAACATTGGAAGGAAAAGCGCAGCTTTTGCAAAAGGTGCCCATCTTTTTGAGGGATCAGATGAAGGATTTTGGCCAAACGACACCTAGGATGTTTGTCTCACATTTGATCAGGCTTCACAATGCACCTATTAGCAGGTCAATTTGATTTGTTGAACTGCCAGAATCAAAGGTCTAACATGAGGTTAAATCTTGGTCAGAATGACAAGGAAAAAGAAAAAGTGCCCTTGTTAGCCATGGGTGCCCAAGGTTTTGGAGCCTTGAATGTCTTCCTTTTGGTGATCTCAAGTGTTCATCCTTCCCATGTTACATCCAGCTTTCCATTGCATATCTCCATCAGATCAGAAGATGAGTTAGCAGCCTGTAGCTGAAGTTTAAGTAGATTTTTAGCTAGTTGGAAAAATGGCTCTCTTGAACAAAAAGTTCCCCTAGAGGCCATCGGCGCCCTTTATTTTGATCTATCAGGTGATGGAATTTGATGAAGTGTGCTCTTGAAGTTGTTGTGTAGAACAAATCCAACTCCACAGTGAGCCAATTATTTAGTCTTGAAGTTTTTCCAAACACAAGATATGAAGAGGTCAAGTTTACCTTCGTAAGTGTTGAAAATAATGAAAATTTGTAAAGTGTTTGGGGTCAAAAGCATAGCTATTGCTAAGGGCGCTTTGATTTTTCAAGTCTCAAACCTCATTTTTATGGATTGCAGTCTCAAGGAGTGTTTTTGTTAGTTTTGATCCTGCTCTTCAATGCGACTATCAACCAGTTGATTGGTGATGTTAGTCAATTAGAATAAGTGATTGAACAGAGGCTCGGACGAGACTTGAAAATCCAAATTATCATTAAAATGGTTATCTGAAAAGAGACACCTTAAGTCAAAGGTTGACTTTCTAAACTAAAGATGACTAGGCGCCCATGAAAGGTGGGTTTAAATATTATTTTAATATTTAAATAATTCAACTTTAAAAGAATTATTTTAATTGTAAAAAAGATGATTTTATGCATGTATGTTTGGTTAAATGACTTGTATGCTGAGTTAACTGAATTAATTAAAGGTGGCACCCTTTTTAGGGTTATTTAACATTCAGTTACCTTTCTTCAAGTCCCAATCATATGAGGTTGAATTATTTTATGGTCCAATCATAATTTGATTGAATTTGATTGAATATTTTTAGAAGTGGTGCCTAATTGCATGAAGATGGATGATTTTATGCTTGAATTTATTTATTTAAGTCAAAAATTCACCATTATTCTCATACCATGTTCAGAGAAAAGGAGAATTTCTTGAGAAATTGAAGATTTGCAGGTGCTTTGAGTTTAATTTTTTAGTGTTGGGTCCAAATTGTTCAAAAGATTAATTTTCCAGAGTTATATTTTTTGATGAATAAGCAGTTATCTATATTAATTTAAAGATAAAATAAATATTCACAAAAAAATAATGGGTGGTAAGAAGGCACACCCTGAGAGTCACATGGGCAGTGCCTAGAAAACTACAAAATTAACTAGCATGGGTAGAGCCCAACAGTCCATGAGTACAAAAACATAAACGGGTCATTAAGTGGCCAGAGCAGTGCCAGCAAAACCAAGAGGTTCATTTTCATCCAAATTCTTTCCTCATACATCAGCGGGGTCAGTGATGTCAAGAGGAGGATCCCAACCATCATCAACATCTTTACCTTTTTCTTCTTCTTTATCTTCATGTTAGGGTGACATTGCAAGCGCTAGACACAGAAAGTATTTACCAGAATCTATCTAGCCAGAGCCAGAAGCAAGATTGTCATCAGAGGGCCACCCAGAACCACCACCGCCGCTCCCCAAAGTGCCACCAGAGGGCCATCGCTAGCCAACTCATGGCTGAGGAGAGTGAGTCCACCAAGGAGGGCGGGAATCCCACATAAGAGGAGGCTGAGAGTGGGGGCACATGGAACAACTCCGCTATCAGCCTCAAGAGGGTGACCAGTCGTGAGAAGAGGTGGGCGAAGTGGGAACCCAAGAAATAGTGCATGGGGCACTGCCCCAGTGATCCAATAGCACTTGCAGGTGAGCAACTTCAACTACAACTTTGTTAGCCTGCACCTGAATTTGTAAAAGCACACTAGAACAAATAATCACTTTAGCATATAAAGAAACATTAATATCCATTTGAGAATGAGCAAATATGTAGAAATTTCTATCTTTCTAGATATTGAAAAGGATTTCCACCCTGAAAGTGTGCCAAAACTGGGTATACTTAGTAGGAAATCTGGGCAAGTCTCCCAGTAGAATCATATGCCAAGAGAAAGGCTTTGGCCTAAAGGGCTTAAAGAAGTCATGAATCCAAGTCCAAAGCTGCTGAGCTCTGGGACAGAACTAGAAAAGATGCTTAAAAGTCTTAGCTTTCCCACAAAAAGGGCAGCAAGGGTCCTGGACCTCCAGGTGAACAAGCCGAGAACCCACAAGCAAGCCTTGGAAAAGAATACACCAAGCAAAGTCGAAAAGTTTTGGCTCAACACTTGCAGACCAAATGGTAGCAAATATTTTACACCAGACATAAGCGGGAGATTGAAGAAGCCACATTTGGTTAAAACTTTGAAGCATAGGAAAGTGTGGTGAAAGCCACCTGTAACCAAGCCAAGGCTTGTAATTCCTAAAAGGGGTGTTTGGATACCACTTCCAGTCCTTCCACCAGGGTTTGGTCCCACGAATTCCAACCTTATCAAGCATCTCAATAGGGATAGCATTCACCAGACCATCAAAGGTATCACTATCCTGGTTATGAAGCTTGTACAGGGTACAAAATTCTTTCCACTACATGATACACATAGTAGGTGTATGAAAAATTTGTTGCAGGGTCTGAATGCCCTTTTTGTGAAATTTGAGCGCCTTAATCCAAGGTGATTTAGCCAAAGGTTGTTTATTGCTGGAAAAAAGGGGTGATCACCAAATATTTTGCTGGTTGAGTGAAATCCCATCACGAAATCCAGAACCAGCCCAATGAAGCCAGGGTTTAATAGCCTCCCAGGCTTTCCAAATGCTCTTAGCCACAAAATTTTTTACAATTTGGACCGATTCCTCCATGACCAAAAGGGTTTGAAAACCAATCCCATTCCAGGTATGTTTGTGCATAGGAAAACTTGACTAGATACAATTTCTGAGAAGAATTTTAAAGGCCTCATTACCAGTGAGGGCATGAATTATCCATTTGACACACAAGGCATTCCCTTGCTGCTAAGTGGAGAGAAGCCCAAGGTCCTCCAAAGTAGTATTTTTTAGCGCATGTAGATATCATTGAATCTCAGTCAAAACCATCACGAAAGCCAAAACCAACAATAGAGAATGAGCAAATATGTAGGCATTTCACCACACAAGAAAAAGATGGGTGGTAAGAAGGCACACCCCAAGAGTCACATGTGCATTCAAAAAGGAATTCTCAATTTTGAAAAACATGTGTTTGGGACCCACATGCAAAGGAATTCTTAGAAAAAAGCATAGAGCTTTAGAATAAAAGCTACAGGGAAATTTTTAAAAAGATGTGTTTTTTACCCACATGCAAAGGAATTATCAAAAAAAAGCATAGAGCTTTAGGATAAAAGCTATGAGGAAATTTTCTCAAAAAAATGAAATATAAAACATGGATTTTGCTGATGTCAATGAAGTATGTGAATCCAGATGATCTAATTCTAAATATTATATGGTTTTCTTTGACATGTGAAGAAAACCTAAGATGAGAATAGAAGAAATAAGACAAAAGATAGAAGTTTGTTTTTGTTTATTCTACTTTTGTGGAAAATCGCCTATGCTTGACTAAGATTCAATGATATTTGCATGCACTAAAAAATATAACTCTATAGGGCTTGGGCTTCTCTCCACTCAGTGGCAAGGGACTATCTTGTGTGTCAAATGGATAATTCATTCCCTCACTAGTGATGAGGCCTAGAATTTCTTCTCAGACATAGGGGCTCTAGTGCTCTAGAGTTAGAAATTTTTTGATGATTTTCATCCCAATGAAAAAATGTCCACTGAGATGAAACATTATTGAGAACTTATCCCACCATAGTTTCTTCATTTGAGTGTTTTAGAATTAAATTTTAACATTTGGTCTCTGGCCATCTACCATTGATGACTTCATAACTCCCAACTCTCCATCTAAAAAAAGTGAAAACTGCCCACTAGACGTAAACTAAGTTTTAACTGAAATTGACTCCACCATTGTGATTGTGAAGCAAAATAATCCAATCAAAACATTTTTAAGTCAATTCTGACAAGTTTCAAATTTTAGGGTTTCATGGCCTAAAACAAGGGTGCTTGAAAACCTTAATTTTGGGGAAATCAAGTATAGATTTTGTGTCAATTTGATGTCAAGAGGATACTAGTGAAATTTGAAAAAAATGAAAATTACCTAGGGTTTTCAAGCACCCCCGTTTCACGCCATGAAACCCTAAAATTTGAAACTTGTCAAAATTGACTAAAAATTGTTTTGATTGGATTATTTTGCTTTACGATCACAATGGTGGAGATAGATTTAGTTAAAACTCAATTTAATTCTGGTGGGTATTTTTCACCTTTTTTTAGATGGAGAGTTAGGAGTTTTGAAGTCGTCAATGGCAGATGACCAGAGACCAGATGTTGAAATTTAAGTGTAAAATGCTCAAATGAAGAAATTGTGGTGAGATAAGTTCTAAATAATGTTTCATCTTAGAGGAAATTTTTTGTCGAGATGAAAATCATCAAAAAAATTCTCTAGAGCACCAGAGCCCCTAGAGGCCAGGGGTGCCCTAGATTTTAGAGGCCCAGATTTCAGTTTTGAGGTTTGTCACTTCCAAGAAGACTTGTTAGGAATACTATTAGCTTTGTGATGAGCTATCCAGCTAGCTTATAAGATATGTCTAGCACCTGATATTGAAGATTCAGTGAGAAACAACGGGAATAAAAAATGACTAACACTGGAAGGAAAAGTGCAACTTTTGCAGAAGGCACCCATCTTTTTGAGGAATCAGATGAAGGATTCTGACCAAACAACACCTAGGATGTTTGTCTCACAGTTGATCAAGCTTCACAACACAACCATTAGCAGATCAATCTGAGTTGCATAATTTCTAGAATTAGAGGTCAAACACGAGGTTAAATCTTGGTCAGAATGACCGAAAAAGAAAAAGCGCCCCTATTAGCCAAGGGTGCCCAAGGTTTTGGAGCCTTGAATATATTATTTTTGGTGATCTCAAGTGTTCATCTTGCTTGTGTTACATACATCTTTATAATGCATATCTCCATCGGATCAGAAGATGAGTTGGTAGCCTATAGCTAGAGTTTAAGTAGATTTTTAGCTAGTTGGAAAAATGGCTCTCGAACAAAAAGTGCCCCTGGAGGCCATGGGCGCCCTTGATTTTGAGCTATCAAGTGATGGAATTTGATCAAGTGCGCTCTTGAAGTTGTTGTACAGAACAGAGCTAATTCCGCAGTGACCCAGTTATTCAGTCTTGAATTTTTTCCAAACACAAGATATGAGGAGGTCAAGTTTACCTTCGTAAGTGTTGAAAATGATGAAAATTTGTAATTCTGGGGTCAAAAGTGCAGCTTTTGCTAAGGGTACTGATGAGCTCAGGATATGTTCATAATTCGAGTATCATGATGTATTTTTAATATCTCTACTCTTATTGCTAATGGATGTTTTAACTATGTGATTAAAGACTTTTTATCTGAAATTGGGTAGTATCTTGTAGCAATATATTCCTATATTCCTGCATCCTAACATCTCGATGTGTCTTATTAATTACCCTGTTTGACCTTCTAAATGACTGGTATAATGCATATGGTTTTTGAATAATGAAATAGATTTAATGTGATTAATGAATGTATCGTGTTGTTTGCCACACATGCTTTCTTTTGCTTATGTTTTTGTGTGCATCGCAGGTTGTTGAAGGGAGCATGAACAAGTCAAGCGCAACGGATCTCGGCCCTGCACTAAGTCCATTTCTTGCATGACGTCGAGAAAGTTGTTCCAGCGAAGACTCTCTGACCGGGTCGTTGGGAAGAAACTTAAATGATCATTAATCTGGAAAGATTGGAATGCTAAATCTTCTCCCTGGATCGGGTTGAATGGATATGCTTTCATTTATGAGAAGTCTATTCCTCGATTTCAGGATACATTTTTATGTCCACGTCTTTCTTTGTTAGTTAGTTTCTTTTCTGGTTTAAAAAAGTGTTCCTCCTGCGCGAGTGAGCAAGCATAGCATGTAAAATGTAGTATGGTAATAAGAAGCAGAATATGTAAGAGTTAGTACTATGATAAGATATAGAGTTTTGTGTTAGTTTTCATATGAGCATAACAATGTATATCATTCCGAGTTTATGAATAAAAAGCTGATGAAGTTCTAAGTTCAATTCTTGCATAGTTGGTTGATGCTTGCTAAGGGGGCCCACTTAGTAAGTTTCTATAGTTAGTTGTGTATCTTCTATTGATCATAAGTTAGATTTCATTCTGGAAAGTTTTAGTGCAAACTCAGTCTTATATTGTTCTTGTAGCATCGGGAATCCATCCCTGTGTTTGTTCCAGCAGCATAAGGCCAGTTCATAGTTTGTTTCTTAGTAATAGTTATCGTGATGTCTGCTTTGATTAAGTTATGCTTAAGTTAAGAAAGCTTTATGTTACATTCCTGTAGCATAAGTAGAATTCCTTTCATGCATTTATTTCTAGTAAATTGTGACTGAAGCTGGTTCTTAGTGCACATACAATGCTGCTCCATTTCAAGTATACGTTCCCTGATTTGACAAAGTAAATGAACAACCATAAGAAGATGTTAGTCGCCTGCTGGAATGTCCAATTCCCAGGTTAGGATTTGCCATGACTTTTATATCCTTTTGTGGGCGCGACCAAGTGCTTTGATTTTTCAAGCCTCGGACCTCAATTTTATGGATTGTAGTGTCAAGGAGTGTTTTTGTTAGTTTTGATCCTACTCTTCAACACAACTATCAGCCAGTTGATTGGTGATGTTAGTCAGTCAGAATCAGTGATTGAACAGAGGCTCCAGCGAGAGTTAAAAATCCAAATTTTCATTAAAATGGTTAAGTCTGGAAAAGAGACGCCTTAAGTCAAAGGTTGACTTTGTGAACTAAAGATGACTAGGCACCCATGAAAGGTGGATTTAAATATTATTTTAATATTTAAATAATTTGATTTTAAGAGAATTATTTTAATTGTAGAAAAGGATGATTTTATGCATGCATGTTCAGTTAACTGATTTGCATGCTGAGTTAATTGAATTTATTAAAGACGGTGCCCTTTTTAGGGTTATTTAACATTCAGTTACCTTTTTTCAATTCCCAATCAGATCAGTTTGAATTCTTTGATGGTCCAATCAAAATTTGATTGAATATTTTTAGAGATGGTACCTAATTACATGAAGATGGATGATTTTATGCTTGAATTTATTTATTTAAGTCATAAATTTTCCATTATTCTCATATCAAGTTCAGAGAAAAGGAGAATTTCTTGAGCAATTGAAGATTCGAAGGTGCTTTGAGTTCAATTTTTCAGTGTTGGTTCCAAATTGTTCAAAAGATTAATTTTCCAGAGTTATATTTTTTGATGAATAGGTAGTTATCTATATTAATTTAAAGATAAAATACATATTCACAAAAAAAAGATGGGAGGTAAGAAGGCACACCCCGAGGTCACATGGGCAACACCTAGAAAACTATAAACTTAACTAGCATGGGCCGAGCCCAGGAGTCCATGAGTACAAAAACATAAACGGGCCATTAAGCAGCTAGAGCAGTGCCAATAGAACCAAGAGGGTCTTTATCATCCAAATTATTTCACCATACATCAGCAGGATCAGTGACATCAGGAGGAGGACCCCAACCATCATCAACATCTTTACCTTTTTCTTCTTCTTTATCCTCTGACTGTGGCGAGATTGCAAGCACCAGATACAAAAAGCATTTACCAGAATTTGGCCATCCAAAGCCAAAAGTAGGAGTGTCATCAGAGGTCCACCCAAAACCACCACCACCACTCCTCGAAGTGCCACCAAAGGGCCATCACTGGACAGCCCATGGCTGAGGAGATCGAGTCCATGGAGGAGGACGAGAATCCCGCTGAAGAGGAGGCTGAGAGTAGGGGCACACAAAACCACTCCATTGTCGTCCCCAAGAGGGAAACCGGCCATGGGAAGAGGTGGGCGAAGCAGGCACTCAAACAACAATGCATGAGGCATTTCCCCAATGATCTAGCAACACTTGCAAGTAAGCAACTTCAAGTGCAACTTTGTTAGCTTGCACCTGAATCTATAAAAGAACATTAGAAAAAATAATCACTTTAGCATATAAAGAAACATTAATATCCATTTGAGAATAAGAAAATATTTAGGCATTTATATCTTTCCAGATATTGAAAAGGATTTCCACCCTGAAAGTGTGTCAAAAGCTAGGTATACTTAGCAAGAAATCTGGGTGAGTCTCCCAGCAGAATCATATGCCAAGAGAAAGGCTCTGGCCTAAAGGGCCAAAAAAAGTCATGAATCCAAGTCCAAAGTTGCTGAGCTCTGGGACAAAACTAGAAAATATGCTTAAAAGTCTTAGCTTTCCCACAAAAAGGGCAGAAAGGGTCCTGGACCCTCAGGTGATCAAGCTGAGAACCCATAGGCAATCCTTGGAAAAGAATACACAAGCAAAGTGGGAAATTTTCAGCTCAACACTTGCAGAAAAAGTGGTAGCAAATATTTTATGCTAGACATGAGCGGGAGATTGAAAAATCCACCTCTAGATCAAACTTTGAAGCATAGGAAAGTGTGGTGAAAGCCACCTGTAACCAAGCTGAGGCTTGTAATTCCTAAAAGGGTTGTCTGGATCATACCACTTCCAATCCTTCCACCAGGGTTTGGTCCCATGAATTCCAACCTTATGAAGCATCTCAGCAAGGATAGCATTCACCAAACCATCAAAGGTATCACGGTCCTAATTATGAAGCCTGTATAGGGCATGAAATTCTTCCTACTGCATGATACGCATAGTGGGTGTATGAAAATTTGTTGCAGGGTCTAAATACCCTTTTTGTGAAATTTGAGCGCCTTAATCCAAGTCTATTTAGCTAAAGGTTGTCCATTGCTAGAAAAAAGGGGTGACCACCAAATATTCTAATAGTTGAGTGAAATCCCATCACATAAGCCAGAACTAGCCTAACAAAGCCAGGGATTAATAGCCTCCCAGGCTTTCCAAATGCTCTTAGCTAGAAAAATTCCCACAATCTAGACTAGTTCCTCCATGACCAGAAGGTTTTGAAAACCAATCCCCTTCCAAGTGGGTCTGTGCATAGGAAAACCAAACTCATCAAGGAAAACGGTATATTATTTAGAATCAAATCATCTGGGTTCACATACTTCAACGACATCAACAAAACCCATGTCTTAGATTTATTTTTTTTGAGAAAATTTCCCCGTAGCTTTTATTCTAAAGGTCTATGCTTTTTTTCTGAGAATTCCTTTGCATGTGGGTCAAAAACACATCTTTTTAAAAATTGAGTTATCTAGGTTGTCTTAGATTTCCATTGCCTATAAAACCCATGTTCCATATTTTCTCAGGAAAAATGGCCCTGAGTGAGCTCTAGAACCCTTGCTTTTCTCGACTGAAAAATCTCCACATCCCTAACTAAAAATCACTTTTTCAAATTTTGTTGATCTAGGTTTGCTTAGAATTCAATTTTGCACAAAACCCACGTTTCAGAAAAATTTCTTGCAACAAGCTATTTTTAGGCTTGTCTAGAGCTTTTTCAGCCTTTTTTGAAATTTGTCCAAACATACCCAACTTCATAGTCGAAAGTCCTCATTTTCAAAATGTAATTCAATCCCATAGATAATAAGACCAAATCGGTCCTAATGCATGAAATTTTGAAAAATTCAAACACAGACTTGGGTCATGTCTATCTAGTGGTAAATTTGAGCACTTTGGAGGGTGTTAACAGAAATACATTGAAGAATCTTGAGTGTACCAAGTTGCTAGCAACGACATCTATTCCTATCACATCTTTCGATCTCGAGTTTTTTGTTTCTTGAATCAAGAATTATGACTCATCTACAAGAAAAATTAGATCAGCTGATGGGAGAGTCACCTACAGCCTTAAGCCGAGGGATGTGGAAAAATGCTTTACTATTCCTCCCCGTTCAGACAATTTCACTATAGTCATTGAGGCTTGTGATAAAATATGGTATGAAGACCAAGAGTGTTCACAAAGGAAAGTTGCTCAGAGATGGTTGAAAATACAGAACACTAACATGCCTAAAAAGGTGGGTTGTGGTGAGTTCAAGGATGAAGTTGTTATTTTGATAAATCTACTCAATCAAGTTATATGTCAGGAAGACGCTAATATTTTTCAACCATGGATGTTTTACAACATTTATAGGATCCTAGATGGTACAAAGCAGTTTGACTGGGCCATGTTGATCAAAGAGTGCCTTCACCAGCAGATTACTGGATTCCTCAAAATCCATGAGTTTCACATGGTGTCTTACTTGGGTCTACTTGGTTGCATCTCAAGGAAGTTTTAGACACCTAAAGACTAATGGGAATCTTGGTGTTTAGCATATTCACAAGTATTACTCTTAGTTGGAGTTTTCTAAAGTTGAGTAGGATTTTAGGGCGATGAATGATCACTTTTTCATGAAGATAGTCAGGGATCTCAACAATGAAATGCACATCTGGATTTCACCAGAGGCAAAATCAGTGATGGAGAGTTGGGTGGATTGGTTCATTCAATTCCCCACTTTCACATATATTGGAGTCTATGGTTACATCGGAGAGCCTCTAATGTTACCAAGGTACCCATCAGATAAAGTCCTTTTCATGGAGTTTCTCAAACAAGCTCAACATGTTCACTCTTTTCTTCACAGTCGCCATAAGTCAACAGTTTCCTTTCCTTTCGAATGGGGTATTTTCACATGTAGGACTACAATTGATTGCAAGTTTATGATGATCGAGCTTGAGAAATTCAACCTCAAGTACCACATTGAGAGGCATTCTTATGATCCTTTGGGTCATTATGTATCTAGGTTAGAGTGAGGGATTGCACATAAGCCAACACTTGAGAAGTTTTGGTCTAATTGCGAGGATGAATTTGAAGTCTATTGAGGTCATTGTTGCAGACTTACTATTGCTCAGATTGTTGATTACCTATCAAAGGATGTTAAGGGTCTACTAGATGATGACGGAGAAGTTATACTTAGTTCATATGTCAAAGATCAAGTTGCTTGCCAGCCACTTCGCTCACTAGATTGGTACACCAAGGAGAGTACTTTCCTTGAGGACGTGTCTAAATCAGTTATCAAGATCAGCAAGCAATTCTTTGAGAGTAAGAGAAAGTGCAAGACAATTCCAGTCTTAGAACCACCAGTAAGGTTTTCTTCACTACCTTCTACTTCGAGGTCAATCCCTTGGGTTAAGATTATCTTGAAGCCGCCTGAAGAGGTTAGACTCAGTAGAAACACAAAGGGGAGGAGTACTGGAAAATGGAAGCAAAAATAGGTAGAAAGGGCGCCTGAAGTTCCAGTAGAGACAGTCATATAGGCCAAACCACATCTTTCACCTCCTAGTTCGCCATGTTCACTACATTCAGATCCCATTGATATAGAATCAGAGCCAAAGACACTAGCTCAAGGAGCATCAGAGATGTAGTTAACCCACAACAGGTTTATATAGAAAAATTAGTCTCTCCTCAAGCTAATAATATTGCTCATCCATGTTGGCTCGAAAGATCTTTGGGAAGATAGAAGTGAGATCCTTCATATGACCTTGATTTATCTAAGTTTGGTGACCCTTATCAGGGGAGGTCAAAAAAGAAAATAAAGAAGTAGGTGCACATTGACAAGACTCCAGAATCAAAGATTGTCATAGAGGTTGCTACACCACTAGAGGGTAAGAGCTTGGATGAAGTTGAGGTTGGTGAATTCACCTTCATCAAAGAGAATTTTGGTAGGACCACTCGAGAGACAGACATGAGCCTTCTCAATATTGTCACAAATAATCTTGAAGAGCACATTGTGAAGGACAGAGAAGATAAAGTGCTACTTAAGGCTGAAATCAGGCAACTTTGACAGTGTATCTCTGATCTTGTTCATGGAAATTTGTTCTTCCATAAAGCACACTTGCAGAAAAATAGAAGTTGGATCAGTTGGTCAATCATGGTAAACTTCTAGACAAATGGGTTGAAAACTTCATTGTTACAGGTCGACATCTTCTTGCAGAGTTATATCAGTTGAGGAGTGATGTGCATGGACTTCATCAAGGGATCCAGTAGCTCGAGATTACAGTAGCAGAAGGCATGTTGAAAGATCGTTTTGTCATATCCTAGTTGGTTGTTGCATATGATACTGGAGTGTTACTGGAGCTCTTAGACTCATCATCAGCTTTGTCACTCAGATCTTGTGTTGTTATCATCTAGAGGATGGCACATATGTTGAACTTGATGTAGTACAAGTTGAGTTTCAAGGGTTGGTTCATGATAATCTCGAGGGAGATCCTGTCGCATCTAAGTTGGATCACATCTCAGTGATGACAACTAGTTTCAGAAAGGAAACTTAAGAGGTCAGAGTATGCATGGGAGAAATCAAAGATGGTGATAGAGAGTTGAATAGATAGGTTATCATCATGGACAACTTCAAAGTACTAGATGATAAGCCAATCGATCAGTTCTTTGATGAGATGTTAGACTGTGATGACCTGGAGTAATCCACCAGTTGGAACCTATAGTTATTTTTAAGGAAAGAGTCAACAACAGAAGTTAACTCGACATTCAGTCTTGAGTTCTTATTGTTGATTTCATGCACGCACATCTCTTCCTTGGAATTATCTTCATAGGAGTTTAGACTTTCAATTAGGAGTAGTTAACTGATGTTAGTTACCAATTATTTTTATTTCAATAAGGAAGTGCATGCTTGCACTTGTCCAATTCAGTTGAGTCTTGTTTCAGTTAACTGATGGTAGCTTTTCAATTAACTGTATAGTATCCTTTATTAGGGTTTAGCAATAAAATCTCGAATGCTTTCAAGACTGTAGTTGACTCAAGGTTATTTTAGGGTTCCCTATACCTTTTTATGTTTATAAATAAGATATTTCTGCTTATTTGTAATTAACTTTTGCACGAGATAGTAATATATGTTGTGCCTACATTGTCTTTAATATTGTTGTTTTGTATTTGTTCATGAGTTTTTACTATGATGATGAATTGTTGCAACACCTTTCCTTCATGTTATTGTTATGGTATTTTCTTATCTAAGTTAAATATAGTGGCTAGTTGATCATTTATGCTATGTGTGTTTCGTCTATTCAATTTGTTCTCCTAGTTGGCTACTCTCTATTTTGTTTCTAATAAGCCTATTCAAATGAGTAAATTGTCGAGCCACCTTGCCCTCATGTTGCAAATCTGTACCTAAAGCTTATCATTTGATGTGTGTGTCAATAAACCTATTCATTCAAGCAAATTTTTGTGCCACCTTGCCTTCATGTTGTAAAGTTGTACTCAATTTTTCATTTATTTGTTTGTTTCTAATAACCTTCTTCCCAACTGCCACCTTGCCTTCACATTATGAATTTGTACCTGAAGTTTATCGTATAAGAACATTCCTGCTTTGTTTCTCCATGCTCTATTTTCTTGAGGAGATTAGATAGATTAAAGAATTTAGTTTAGTTGTAGTTAGATATTTGCGAAACTAGAAAATCCTTAGCTGCTATGTTCATGTATTTTCTTAACCTTGTGCCTCTTCCAACTGAGAACAAAAAGATAGGAGTTAGATTACTTTACAATTTTCATGCATTTTTTAGCATATGAGGTAGCTTCCCCTCCTAATTTGAAGAGCACTCATTATGCAGTGTGCATAGTTGTACATACCAACATGCAGTCCAAAGGCGTTAGTTGTTATGCAAGCAATTTTTTGGCACCCACCATGGGGAATGCAGAAAGAAAACTTCAAGAAATATTATGCTTTATGTCATGGGAATGACCATTTGGCGTCCTACTACTCTAGTTCAATGTTCAGGACTTACTCCAGCCATCATACAACCGAATTTTGTTTTCATTGAAGTGAAGCAATCTGATATCATCAATAACCTGTGCATTTTTATCTTGGAAAATCATACACCAACTACTCAGTGGAGAAACACAGCTACTACTCTAGACAAAGAAGAAGAAAGAGCGGATCTTGTAGCTGGTAGATCTATTTTTCCACCACCTATGTGGAATTGAGCATTCTGGCATACCAAGTATATACAAGAAGGAGAAATAATCCTCCTGTTCAAGAAGAGCCAACTTTTCAAGAGGTTCCTGAGCATATCCTTGACAAAATTTGAAGAAGAATCTCCAGTCCCAGCTAAAGTAATGGCCGACAACAACAACAACAATCGTAACAGTCAAAACGAAAGGAATGCAAGACATCCTACTCCATTACCATGGGGTGACAATATTGGACCATTAGCCTTGGCAGCACATCATGAACTACCCAAGGGATAGCAAAAGCATTTTCCCTGATTCCACGGCGATGGGTCTAGACACCCTAATGAACACATCTCAGCATTCACAGTGGCTTGTTTTGTTTTTCATGTTTCACATGAAGACATCACCATCCATGTCTTTGTAGAGACCCTAGAGAATAATGTTGTAGATTGGTTCAATCATCTTGAACCAAGCATTATTACAAGTTGGGCAGACATGAGTGAGAAATTCTTGGCACATTTCAAGCCCGTCAATGACAGCCATCAATTATTTGCACAACTCTCAAACTCAAAGATAGAGGCATATGAATTGATGAGGGAATTTGTAGCAAGGTTTAATTTCCTTGTCACACATCTTTCCCATACTCTCAATCCATTTGATGAGATTTTGATGAGTAGATTCATCAATGCACTACTATCAAAAATAGCCTTTTTATTGAAGATGGGTCATGAAGATAATCTACAGCTTGTACAAGAATAAGCTATCAAGCTTGAAGATAACATGATTATGATGGGAAAGATGAAGAATGATTCAATCAGACCACTTGTTCAAATGTCTGCTGATCTACTACTACAAAAGGTAATGAGGTGACCATTCTCAAAAGGCAGTCACCTACTCAAGGGAAACAAGCCATGCCCGCACGACCACAATATCAACCTCAATAGCCATACTAGCCAAAGAGGAATAACTTTTGGCCATTCAATAAATACAAGCCAAGGTTTCTGCAAGGAACCAAGACAAGTGAATGAGGTTGAGAAAGTTATAGTTTATTGCACTTTCCATGTTTCCAATGAGCACATTGGAGCAACATGCCTGGAAAATCAAAGAATGAATCATCTCATGGGATTTTTCGATACTACTAGTCCAAGTTCAAGTTTCATACCTTCACCCACTACAAATTTTGTCTCATCACAGACGAACAACTTTGATGGCACTCTGCAATGGGGTACTTCAATGGAGAACCCATTAATGAACAACAAGAAGAACAATACCGCCAATTTTCTCTTGCAGTCAATCATGAGAACATCTCATCGCCTATTGTCACACGTGTGCAACACTTCAAGGCACATAAAGAACAAGAGGAAAAGTGAAATACAAATGAAAAGGGAAAGGATGTGCGTTCCACTTCCAATCCCAACTTTTCACAAGAAAATGACGTGTCTGTTGCTCAAGAATCATCTTCAACAAATTTTGACATTGTGTCTTCTATGATGAAGATGAAGGTACAAATCTCACAACTAGAGTATCTATAGGATCATTAAAAGAAGTTGGAAGCCTACATTGCTAGAGTCATACATGCCAGCCGAAGAAAATCCAAAACCATTATATATATCTTTGTATATAGGAGGTTTTAAACTCAATAATTGTATCATAGATAGTGGAGCTTTAGACAACATTATTCCCCTACAGATCATGAATGCGTTGGGACTTTCATGCACCAAAACTTAGGAAAAGTGTTACTCACTTGAGTCAAAATTGGTGTAATTGGTTGGCCAACTGAAGGATGCACAAGTCAGGCTAGTGTCTTGTCCTGAGAAGAAAATTATGATGATTATCTTGGTAGTAGACATTCCTACCAGTTATGGAATGTTACTCAGTAGGAGCTTCTATAAAAACCTCAGAGGTGAGATATAATTGGATTGGTCGTATGCAACAATTCCATTGAAGAAGGGAACTTTCAAGCTGGAACCTAAGGCAAAGGCTAGGTTTACGGTGGTGAAGTCCCAAGACCCACAAGAAAAAGTGTTATATAAACACACGGGTCCAGGCACATATGCTATGGTGTTTGAAGTAACTAAAGACTGCAATAACTTTTCACTTTCCATGGCTACATCATATGAAGAATCAAAGATTTGGACGATGCAGTTTGACGACAGTTACTCAACATCATGCTCAGGAGTGAGAGTAGTGATTATTTCTCCCACAGGTCATCTATTTTCATTCACATATAAGTTGCAATTTGAATGCACCAATAACACTGCTAAATATGAGGCGATTTTATTAGGTCTCAAGAACGCGAAGGATATGGGGATCAAACCACTTAAAGTTGAAGGAGATGTAGACCTAATTGTTAAATAAGTCAGGGAGCAGTTTCATGTTACAAAGAATCGCCTTCAATTCTACAAGTAGAGGGTGTGGAAACCTATCGAATGGTTTGATGCATTTAACATCAAATACATTCCAAGAACAAACAATACCAAAGTTGATTCCCTTGCAGTGTCAGCCACTCTTTTCATACCACATTCTAACTTTCGTCAGAATTCTTTTACTATTGAGCTGATCTACAATCTAGCTGTACCAGATAACTCAGACAACTAGCTTGAGTCTTTGATGATGATGATGATGATGATATTGAAGAATTTCTCATCATGGGAGATAACTATAAATAATTTTTCTTTGCAGGAAGTTCTACTCCTTTCAGAGAGTCAATTATAGAAGACTCTGAAGCTACAAAATCCAGGATCATACAACTAAAAGGAAATCAAATTCCCAAGGGTTTTGTGTCTTTAGAAGATATTTTTGACCCACATGGCTAGTACATTTAGGATCAAAGAATAGCAAGTGTTAATACTTATGCAGAGCATTACCAAGTAAACATCGGCATTGAGGAAAAACTTCGACTTGTTAATCTAGGCAAGTATTGTACTCTAGAAGAAGTTGAGAAGTTTACTGCCTTGTTCAAACAATACAAGGATGTATTTGCCTGGTCTTACAAATACTTGAAGGTCTTCACACCCATAGAATTGTCACATACAATTCCTCTAAAGTATGATGTCAAGACTTTCACACAAAAGCAGAGACATTATAATCCGCGAATCCAAGATACTATCTACACTGAAATTCAAAAGATGGCGGACTTGAAGATAATATTTCCAATTCATCACTCCACCTAGGTGTCCACTAGTTCTTGTGCACAAGATGAGTGGTGAAATCAGAATTTGTGTGGATTTTAGGAAATCGAATCAGTCATCCTTGAAGGACAATTACCCATTACCAATCATGGAGAATACCTTGTAGACAATCATAGGATCAGAGATGCTATCACTTCTTGATGGTTTTTCTGGTTATGATCAGATTGCAGTGGCAAAGGAGGACCAGATTAAGACAGCTTTCACCACGCCATGGGGAAAAATTTATTATGAAAGGATGCCTTTTGGCCTTATCAACGCCAGTGCTACATTTTAGAGGGCCATGGACTTGGCATTTGGGGATCTCATGAATAAGATAATAGTCATCTATCTTGATGAATTGACCATTTTCTTAGATAAACGGGATCACTTTTCACACCTAGTGAAAGTGTTTGAAAGATGTAGGTATCACAAGATATCGTTGAATCCCAAGAAGACCATCTTTGTGGTTACAGAGGAAAAGATACTTGGCCACATCATTTCCAAAAAGGGGAGTAGAATTGACCCAAACCAGGTGGATTCAATTAGAAGCCTGTCTCTTCCAACAAAAAAAATGCAAGTGCATTCCTTTTTTGGTAAAGTTAACTTTATCCAGAGGTTTGTACCTAATTTCTCAGGGCTAATAAAGGAGATTTCAGAAATGATAAAAAAGACATCCACTTTCGTATGGACATAAGAAGGAAAACAAACCTTTATTAAAATCAAAGAAGCTATTTCTAACACACCAGTGTTGGTTCAACCTAACTTTCAGAAGGATCTTATCCTCTATTGTTATGCGTCAGAACACACGATGTCTACTATATTGACTCTGAAGCTTAGTGAAGAAGGAGAATCTTCAATTGCTCTCATGAGCGCCAGTTTCAAGGATAGTGAATCACACCATTCACTAATTGAGAAGAATGCATATGATGTCATTAGAGTTGTCAATAATTTTAGGTTCTATCTTTTGAATTCACATACAATGGTGTTTGTCACTGATCTAGTGGTTAAAAGTGTGTTGACTCATTAGGAGATGGGCATGAAAAGAGGAAACTGGATTGCAAAATTTCAAGAGTATGTTCAAGAAATCAAGCCGACCAAGCTTGTTTTTAAGCAAGGTCTTTGTTGATATTTGGCAGAAGATGGAGATAAAAATCATCAGAGCAATGGTGGAATTGAACTTGAGCAAGAAATTGAAGAGGACCTTCCTTTGGTCCTATTTGTTGATTCTACGGAGGAATGGTACACACCCTTGTGGTATTATTCAACTTATGGAGAATGTCCGTGTCACATGGGTAAACAGCACAAGAGAACATTGAAGTTGAAAGAAACAAAATTCATGCTTATTAATAATGTTTTGTACAAGTGTGGCCTTGACAGAACTTTCCTATTATGCGTTAGAAGGGACCAGCAACAGAGGTTGTTGGAATCTTTTCACAATCAAGCATGCAGAGGCCACCTTTCATCGAGGGTCACTACATTCAAAATCATGCGAGCATAGTTTTATTGGCTAACTATTTTTTGCAGCACATATGATTGGGTGTACAAGTGTCAGATGTGTCAGTAGTTTGCTGGTAAAGTCAGATTATCATCTCTTCCACTCAGGCCAGCTATCATTGAGGTTCCATTTGAGCAATGGGGTATAGATTTTGTAGGTCCTATCAACCCAAGTTCCAGTAAGGGGCATGTCTATGACCTAACAACAACAAATTATTTTATGAAGTGGGTTGAAGCATTTCCTACCAAACCAGCTACTTTTGAAGTTCTCTATGACTTTCTAAAGGAGAACATCATTTCACGCTTCAGAGTGCCTCATAAAGTTGTGACCGATAATGCAACATGTTTCTTGTTAGAGGAACTTCTAAATTTTTGTTTTGATCACAGCATCATGCTATCACACTCATTAGATTATTACCCTCAGGGTAATGGACAGGCTGAATCATCAAACAAAAACGTAGTCATAATTGGGTGTAAGCTAGTTGATTCAAATCAGCAGGCTTGGCACACAAAATTATATGATGCTCTTTGGGCTAAAAGAATCACTCCTAAAAGAGCCATTGGCACCTTGCCTTTTATACTTTTGTATGGTACAGAAGCAGTTCTTCCCATCACATTGGAGTTGTCTGCCTTACAGCTGGCATCTACATTGGAAGATGAAGAGTTCAAAGACCCTGTTCAAAATAAAATGTTGTACCTGATGAAACTTGAAGAGGAAGGGGTAGAGGCTGTTGATAAAATCATTCAACATCAAGAGCAAATGAATAATATTTTTGACAAGAAGGCTCGTCAAAGAGACTTCGAAGTTGGAGATCAAGTTTTTTTGTGGGACAAAAGACATGAACCTAAATGAATGCATTACAAGTTTGATTCGTTATGGTTAGGGTCTTTTCAGATCCATGAATCCACAGGAGAGAACACATACATTCTCTCACATTAGGATGGAAGTATTCTCTCGCTTCCTTACAACAGGCAATATCTCAAGCACTTCAACCCTTCAGGGGAGGAGTAAATTTTTGTAAATAATTTATTTATGCTTTATCATTATATCGTATTGTGTTTCCTCGTTTTGTGATGTTATGTCATGTTTTAGGTGATTATTAGGGAAGTTAATATTTTTAGGTAATTAGGGAAAGTCCTAACTCCATATGCCCAACTGATAAGTCACTGGTCTACAAAAACACAGAGAATATCAGTTCTCCTATGCCATAAGTATCCGACATGGTCACCAAACGGAGCCTAATGTTGTACCCAAACCAAATATTTTGCTTCATTAAGGCCTTTTCTTAAAAGATTTTAAACCTTGTTAAAATGATGTCAAAACATTGTTTTTGGGAAAATCAAGTATGAACTTTGTGTTAGTTTGATGTCAAGAGGATAATGGTGAAATTTGAAAATTTTGAAAATTAGGGTTTTCAAGCACCCCTATTTTAGGCCATGAAACCCTAAAATTTAAAACTTGTTAGAATTGACTAAAAACTATTTTGATTGGCTTATTTTGCTTAATGATCACAATGGTGGAGTCAGTTTTAGTTAAAACTCAGTTTAAGTCTGGTGGGTAGATTTCACTTTTTTTCAGATGGAGAGTTGGGAGTTTTGAAGTCATCAATGGCAAGTGGATAGAGCCCAGATGTTGAAATTTAAGTCTAAAACACTCAAATGAAGAAACTGTGGTGAGATAAGTTCTAAATAATGTTTTTTCTTAGAGGAGATTTTTTCGCCAGGATGAAAATCATCAAAAAATTTCTAACTATGGAGCACCAGAGCCCCTCGAGGACAGGGGTGACCTAGATTTTAGAGGCCCAGATTTCAGTTTTGAGGTTTGTCTCTTCCAAGAAGACTTGTCAAGAATATTGTCATCTTCGTAATGAGCTATCCCGCTAGCCTGTAAGATATGTCTAGTACCTAATACAGGATATTTAACAAGAAACAAGGGGAATGAAAAATGACACACTAGAAGGAAAAGTGCAACTTTTGCAAAAGGTGCCCATCTTTTTGAGGGATCAGATGAAGGATTTCGGACAAACGACACCTAGGATGTTTGTCTCACATTTGATCAGACTTTGCAATGCACCCATTAGCGGGTCAATCTAAGATGTTGAATTACTAGAACCAGAGGTCAAACACGAGGTTAAATCTTGGTCAGAATGACAAGGAAAAAGCAAAAGTGCCCCTATTAGCTAGGGGCGTCAAAGGTTTTAGAGCCTTGAATGTCTTAATTTTGGTGATCTCAGGTGTTCATCTTGCTCGTGTTACATCTGAATTTTTGTTGCATATCTCCATCAGATCAAAAGATGAGTCGGCAACCTGCAAGTGGAGTTTAAGTAGATTTTTAGCCAATTGGAAAAATGGCTATCTCTGGAACAAGAAGTGCCCTTGGAGGCTATGGGTGCCCTTGATTTTGAGCTATCAGGTGATGGAATTTGATGAAGTTTGCTCTTGAAGCTGTTGTGCAAAACAGAGCCAGCTCCACAATGAGCCAATTATTCAGTCTTGAATTTTTTCCAAACACGAGATACAAGGAGGTCAAGTTTACCTTCGTAAGTGTTGAAAATGATGAAAATTTGTAACTCTGGCATCAAAAGCGTAGCTTTTGCTAAGGGCACTTTGATTTCTCAAGCCTCGAACCTCACTTTTATGGATTGCAGTCTAAGTGTTTTTGTTAGTTTATATCCTACTCTTCAACGCAACTATCAACCAGTTGATTGGTGATGTCAGTCAATCAGAATCAATGATTAAATAGAGGCTCCAACGAGAGTTGAAAATCCAAATTTTCATTAAAATGGTTAAGTCTAGAAAATAGACACCTTAAGTCAAAGGTTGACTTTCTAAACTAAAGATGACTAGGTGCCCATGAAAGGTGGATTTAAATATTATTTTAATATTTAAATAATTTGACTTTAAGAGAATTATTTTAATTGTAAAAAAGGATGATTTTATGTATGCATATTTAGTTAACTGATTTGCATGTTGAGCTAACTAAATTAATTAAAGGTGGCACCCTTTTTAGGGTTACTTAACATTCAGTTACCTTTTTTCAAGTCCCAAGCAGATGAGGTCAAATTCTTTGATGGTCCACTCAGAATTTAATTGAATATTTTTAGAGGTGGTGCCTAATTGCATGAAGATGGACAATTTTATGCTTGAATTTATTTATTTAAGTCATAAATTTTCCATTATTCTCATACCAAGTTTAGAGTAAAGGAGAATTTCTTGAGCAATTGAAGACTGGAAGGTGCTTTGAGTTCATTTTTTGTCTAATTTCTTCTATTCTCATCTTAGGTTTTCATTGCATGTCAAAGAAAATGATTGAATATTCAAAATCAAATCATCTAGCTTCACATACTTTAGCAACAGTAGCAAAACCCATGTCTTACATTTCTTTTTTTCGAGAAAATTTCCTCGTAGCTTTTATTCTAAAGCTCTATGCTTTTTTCCAAGAATTCCTTTGCATGTGGGTCAAAAAAAAATCTTTTTCAAAATCGAGTTATCTGGGTTGTCTTAGATTTCCATTGCCTATAAAACCCATGTTCCAGATTTTCTCAGGAAAATTGCCCCGAGTGACCTCTAGAACCCTTGCTTTTCTTAACTAAAAAACCTCTGCATGCCTAACTAGAACTCACTTTTTCAAATTTTTGTTGATCTTGGTTTGCTTAGAATTCAATTCTATACAAAACCTACATTTTAGAAAATTTTCAAAAAAAAAATCCTGCAACAAGCTATTTTTAGCCTTGTCCAGAGCTTTTTCAACCTTTTTCAAAAGTTGTCCAAACATACCCAACTTCACACTCAAAAGACCTCATTTTCAAAATGTAGTTCAATCCCATAGATTATAAGATCCAATCTATTCCTCTCACAACTTTGGATCTTGAGTTTATTCTTGCTTGCATCCAACATTATGACTTATCTACATGACAAATCAAATCAGTTGATGGGAGAGTCATCTGCAACCTTAAGCCGAGGAACGTGGAAAAATTCTTCGCTATTCCTCCTCGTCAAACAATTTCACTATAGTCATTGAGGCTTGTGATAAAATATGGTATGAAGACCAAGAACATTCACAAAGGAAAGTTACTCAAAGATGGTTTAAAATACAGAAGACTAACATACCTAAAAAGGTGAGTCATGGCAAGTTCAAGGATGAAGTTGTTGTTTCAATAACTCTACTCAATCGAGTTACAGGTTAGGAAGAGGCTAATATTTTCTGACCATGGATGTTTTACATCATTTCTAGGATCCTATATGGTACAAATCACTTTGATTGGGCCATGTTGATTAGCAAGTTCCTTCATGAGCAGTTTACAGGATTCCTCAAAATCCATGAGTTTCACATGGTGTCTTACTTGGTCTACTTGGTTGCATCTCAAAGTAGTTTTAAACACCTGAAAACTAACAAGACTCTTGGTGTTCAACATATTCACAAGTATTACTCTCAGTTGGAGTTTTCTAAAGCTGAATAGGATTTTAGGGTGGTGAATGATCACTTTTTAATGAAGACAGTCAGGGATCTCGACAATGAAATGCAAATCCAGATCTCACCAGAGGCAAAATCAGTGATGGAGAGTTTGGCAGATTGGTTCATTCAATTCCCCACTTTCATGTATATTTGATTCTATGGTTACATTAGAGAGCCTCTAATGTTACCAAGGTACTCGTCAGATAAAGTCCTTTTCATGGAATTTCTCAAACAGGCTCAACATGTTCACTCTTTTATTCACAGTCACCATAAGTCAACAGTTTCCTTTCCTTTTGGATGGGGTATTTTTACATGTAGGACTGCGGCTGATTGCAAGTTTATGATGACCGAGCTTGAGAAATTCAACCTCAAGTACCACATTAAGAGGCATTCTTATGATCCTTTGGGTCATTATGCAGCCAGGTTAGAGCAAGGGATTGCACATAAGCCAACACTTGAGGTTTTTTGGGCTAATTGTGAGGATGAATTTGAAGTATGTCGACATCATTACTGTAGACTTACTATTGCTCAGATTGTTGATTACCTATGGGTATGTGCAGGATCATCATGGAAAAAATAGGCCCTTAACTAGTGAAAAATTCAAAAAAAAATCAGAGTTAGGAAACTTGACATAAAAATTTGAATAAGTTATCTATATTATTTCAAAAATATGTAAGAATAGAATCTGTAGAAAATTGAATGTAGTTTCTCAACTACTAGGTTTATTTTTAAAAAAAATCTATTTGGTGAAAATTTGAAATTTGAATGCAGTGGCACTTAAATTTCAAGGAAAAAATAAGAAGGTGTCTGTTTGACCACCCTAACCACAATAAAATGATAATATTTTTTTATAAGATTTTAAATATAAGTAAAGGATTCATGTCCCGATGTGATGCATATTTTTTGTTATTTTTTTCCAAGTAAATAATTAATTATGATTTTTTTATTAGAACTTTTAAAAAATATAAAAAACTTGTATGTCTGACCACCTTAACTTGGTCAAAACTTCACAAAATTCAAGTTTTTTTAATCCTATAGTATGTGAAGAATAGAATGTGACGCATGTTTTGGATTCAAAAAATGTGATACCATTTCAAAGCTATAGATGTTTTTCAATCAACCTATCAGTCAGGACTTTAGTCATAATTCAAATAGAAAATGAATAATAATTATTTATTAAATTCAAAGTGAAGCATAATTTATATTGGTAGAAAGCTGAGAATATCTTTTAAAAACCCTTTTTGTTTCATCAATTTTGGGTAAAAAAAGTCACCAGCCACATACCCTACACATACCCATCATATTGCCACTTTTTGGCCCATCATGATCCTGCACATACCCCTATCAAAGGATGTTGAGGGTCTATTAGATGATGATGGAGAAGTTCTACTTAGTTCATATGTCAAAGATCAAGCTGCTCACCTACCACTTCGCTCACCAGATTGGTATGCCAAGGAGAGAACTTCCATTGAGGACGTGTCTAAATTAGTTATCAAGATCAACAAGTAGTTCTAGGAGAGTAAGATAATTGCAAGACAATGCTAGTCTTGGAGCTGCCAGTAGGGTTTTCTTCACTACCTTCTATTTCAAGGTCAAGGCCTTGGGTTAAGGTTATCTTGAAGCCACCTGAAGGGGTTCGACTCAGTGGAAACACAAAGGGGAGGAGTACTAGAAAACAGAAGCAGAAATAGGTAGAAAGGGCACATGAAATTCTAGTAGAGATAGTCATGCAGGCTGAACCACATCTTTCACCTCCTAGTTCACCATGTTCACAACATTTGCATCATATTGATATAGACTCAGAGCTAGAGACACCAGCTTGAGGAGGATCAGAGATAGTTGACCCACTGTAGGTTGATACAGTAGCAATAGTCTCTCCTCGAGCTGATAATATTGCTCATCCATGTTAGCTTGAGAGATCTTTGTAAAGAAAGAGGCGAGAGCCTTCATATCACCTTGATTTATTTGAGTTCAGTGACCCTTATTAGGGGAGGTCAAACAAGAAAATCAAGAAGCAGGTGTACATTGAGAAGACTCTAGAATCAGATATCGTCATAGATGTTGCTATGCCACTAGAGGATAAGAGCCTGTATGAAGTTGAGGTTGGTGATTTCTCCTTCGTCAAAGCAAATCTTGGCAGGACCACTCAAGAGACAAACATGAGCCTTCTCAAGATTGTCACAAATAATCTTGAAGAGCATGTCATGAAGGATGAAGAAGATAAAGTTCTACTTAAGGATGAAATTAGGAAACTTCGATATTATATCTCTGGTCTTGTTCATGGAAATCTGAGTAGAGCACTTATTCTTCCACATAGCACACCTACATAACAACAAAAGTTGGATCAATTTGTCAATCATGGTAAAATTCTAAACAACTGGGTTGAAAACTTCATTGTTACAAGTCAGCATCTTCTCGTAGAGTTACATCAGTTGAGGAGTGATGTGCATGGACTTCGTCAAGTGATCCAACAGCTTGAGATTATAGTATCAGAAGGCATGGTGAAGGATTGTGTTCTCATATCCTAGTTGGCAGCTGCATATGATACTCTAGAGATAGAAGAAGAGAAAAATATCTTTTCTTAGAGAGAGCAACATATTTTTAGGATGAAGACATGCAAGAGGATCTCTGCAAGGTTGAATTACTAGAGCTATCAAACTCATCAATAGCTTTGTCACTCAAATATCATGTTCTTATCATCTTGAGGATGGCACGTATGTTGAACTTGATGTAGTAAAATTTGAGTTTGCAAGGATAGTTCATGATAATCTCAAGGGAGATCATGTGGCATCTAAGTTGGATCACATCTTAGTGATGATAGCTAGTTTCAGAAAGGAAATTGAAGAGGTCAGAGTATGCATGGGATAAATTAGAGATGGCGATAGAGAGTTGAAGAGACAGGTTATCATTGTGGACAGTGTCAAAGTCCCAGAGGATAAGGAAATCAATTAGTTCTTGGATGAGATGTTAGACCATGATGACCTGGAGTAATCCACCAGTTGGAACCTGTAGTTATTTTTGAGGATAGAGTCAAGAGTAGCAGTTCACTCGACGTTCAGTCTTGAATTGTTATTGTTGATTTCATGTATGCACATCTCTTCCTTGGAATTATCTTTGCAAAAGTTTATACTTTCAATTAGGAGTAGTTAACTGATGTTAGCTATCAATTATTTTTGTTTCAATAAGGATGTGCATGCTTGCACTTGCCTAGTTCAGTTGAGTCTTGTTTCAGTTAACTGATGGTAGCTTTCTAGTTAATTGTATAGTTTCCTTTATTAGGGTTTAGGAATAAAATCTTGCGTTCCTGCAAGATTGTAGTTGACTCAAGGTGATTTTAGGGTTCCCTACACCTTTTGATGTCTATAAATAAGAGCTTTCTGCTCATTTATAATTAAGTTTTGCACAAGATAGTAATATATGTTGTGCCTACCTTACATGTAATATTGTTGTTTTGTATATGTTCATGATTTTTTACTATGATGATTAATTGTTGTGTCATCTTGACTTCATGTTATTGTTATGGTATTTGCTTATTTTAGTTAAATATAGTGGCTAGTTGATCGTTTATTGTATGTGTGTTTTGCCTATGCAATGTGTTGTCCTAGTTGGCTATTCTCTATTTTCTTTCTAATATGCCTATTCATATGAGTAAATTGTCGAGCCACCTTTCCCTCATGTTGCAAATCTATACCTAAAGCTTATCGTTTGATGTGTGTGTCAATAAACGTATTTAGTCAAGCAAATTGTTGTGCCACCTTGCCTTCATGTTGTAAAGTTGTACTCAGTTTATCTTTTATTTGTTTGTTTCTAATAAACTTCTTCCCATCCAAGCAAATAGTTGTGCCACCTTGCCTTCATGTTGTGAATCTGTAATTGAAGTTTATCGTATAAGAACATTCCTGCTCGGTTTCCTCATTCTCTATTTTCTTGAGGAGATTGGATAGATTACAACATTTAGTTTAGTTGTAGTTAGAGATCTATGAAACCAGAAAATCCTTAGCTACAATGTTTGTGGTTTTTCTTAACCTTGTGCCTCTTCTAGCTAAGAACAAAAAGATAGGAGTTATGTCACTTTACTTTTTTCATGCATTTTTTAGCATATGAGGGAGCTTCCCCTCATAATTTGAAGAGCACTCATTATGTAGTGTGCATAGCTATACGTACCAACTTGCACTCTAGAGGTGTTAGTTTCTACACCAACACTTTCATTTCAAGGTTTAATTACCAACAAGGGGTTTGACCAAGGCAAGCCCCTATCCACTAACCCCACAACATTTTTCCCTCTTCTTGTGTGTGATTTGTAGGGATAGGTTGCAGATTTATCAAGAAGCAAAGTTGGAGAAAAAATTTCAAATCCTTAAAGTTTTCATCATGCCTTGTTGAAGCTTGGAGAAGGTCTACAAGTGCCAATTTTTAGATTCAGATCAAAAAATCAATTAGAAAGAGTGGAGTAGACTGATAGGAGCAGAATCTAGTTCAAAACTATTGAAAAAGTTGAAGTGGACTGATTCACCACTATTGGAAAATGAGTCCCATTGTACAAACCTGACAATTTTTTTTACAGATCCAGATACCCTTTTGGCTGAAACTTGTTCTGGCACATTTTCCCTGAAATTAGACTGATTCACCTAGCTTGGCGAATGAGTCCTAGAAAGCACCAATAGCATATTTTAAAGGATTCCAAACCTCCATCCTACCTCCTTCAGTTTCCCAAGTGTACACTTCCAGTTTTACAACTTTCTATTGCATTTTACTTGTCTTTCTAGGTCATTTTGTAGGTCATTACATTCAATCAAGGTTTGGTCTTGTAACTTTCATTGTATTTTCTTTCCAAGTCTAAACTTGGTGGTAAACCCCTTTCATAATCTTAAATCATATCCTAAGATGCCTTATTGTCAGAGCTCTTCCTCCATCCTTTATTGGGTTGAGATCTCTAAGGTGTCCTTGAGTGTGGCAATTGTAAAATTGGAACCCTATCCTTGTGCCCTATTCCTTCAAGGTGGGGGAGCTTCAATTTCCATTGTTCACACTTTTGTCTCAACATGCTTGCACATGAGTGATCTAAAGTGAAAAAATGTTTGTAAAATGGCTTGGAATAATCTAGACTAACCAAAATCTGGGCCTCAACAATCACTTGTTTATCTCCTTAAAAGCTTGCTTAGCTTTGGGTGTCCATTCCACTTTAGCATTTTTTTTTAACATCGCATTCAAGGGCTTCACAATCTCAACAAAACCTGTCATAAACTTTCCAACAAAATTAATTTTACCAAATAATTATTTCATTTATTTATTTTTCTTGTAGGAGGTTGGATCTTTAGTATGGCTTGGATGCGCTCGGAGTTGATTGAAATTCCCTTTTCTGAAATGACATGTCCAAGGAACTTAGCTTCCATCACTCCAAAAATGCATTTCTTTGGATTGAGTGAAATATCAAATTCTCTACACTTCTAAAATTCTTTGCATAGGTTTGAGATGTGATGACCTCTTTTCTTAGATAATAATGAACATTAAGTCATCCATGTAGATGATAATACACTTTCCTATCAAATATTTGAATGTGATATCCATTTCTCACTTAAATTTTTCTCCTTTGTTGATTAAACCGAACAAAATCCATCTATATGCAAAGGTTCCCCATTTTGTTATGAAGGTCATTTTATGTCTATCTTCATATTGAACCATAACTTGATTGTTGAATAAGACAATTGAGAGGGGGGGTGAATCAGTTGTAACAAACTTTCATCGTAAATTACAATCATAAATCCTTTACTCTACTAATATGATCAATCATTAAGTGCAAGAGAAGAAACTAAAAAGTATCACACATACACAATAACCCCAGATTTATGTGGAAAATCCAATAAGGGAAAAATGATGGTGAGGATTAGCTCACAATATAGAGAATATCAAAACTAATTACAAAGTCTCATTGCCAAAGAAGGCTCATTGCCAAAACCGGGTTCACTGTTCAGATCAGGACTCACTATCCAATAAGGGTTAACCACCCGAAGGGCTCACTGCCATAGAATTACAAAGAAGATAGAATGGATTTGTTACAAAAATAAAAACAATCTCAATGCAATAGAGGGGTAAAAGCACAAAGTTGTCTCACACTTCTGGCCAACTTATTAGTACAACTGAATTTAAGTATTTCCAAGTAAAAATCAATTTTGGTCAAACATATGATCTAGTAAGATTCATTCTAGCTAAATTATATATGTTCACAACATTTCCAACTAAAAATGTTAGATAAATGCATATGGAGGACCACTTTGAAGCCAATTTACCAAATATATATATATATATTTGAAAAACTTGATGTTTTGACAACTCCTAGTCATATAAATAACATTTTTTTAAAATATAAAATACCCTTTTGTAGATCCATAAGTGTCATTTTCAAAATTATATATATATATATATATATATATATATATATATATAAATATTTTAACTATTATTTATATTTTATATTTTATTTTTACTAAAAGTAGTTTATCAACACAAAAAAATTAGGTTAATTACCATGTTAAGAAAAATACTAAAACTTATTAAAAAAATTTTAAAAATATGATGCACTAGATAAAAGAGTCTATATCATGATGGTATAATTTTTTTTCTATTTTAGATAAATAATCAATAAAAAAATTGACGTCAAATGGAAAAAGCTACGCTTCAATAAAAGCACATTTTAATATTTATTTAAAAAATATATATTAATCAAAATTGAAAAAAAAAATCCATGCACTAAAGTTTCAAGTTATAAATACACACAAAAATTTTGAAGGAAAAATAATAAAATTTACTATATAAAGATTAACGTCTCATGTAACTTCATTTTTCTGCATTTTATCAACAACAAAATTGTAGAGTAAATTTATAAAAAAACTATATTCAAATAATTTTTTTATTTTTTCTAAAAAATACAAACATAAAATATATTGAAAAATATACATTTTATTAGTTTACATCATTTCAAAATTCAAAACATAAATGCCACTGTTTAGTTATTCAAGTTTAAAAGTTGGATCAATGTTGGTTGTTTCATGTATAAAGTGTGACACAACTTTAAGCTTTTACCTAGAGATTTCCACCACAATTTTCTCAAACACTTGCATACATGCATGAATGATAGAGTAGACCTTCAACTCACTGCTTTTCAAAAATCATAATTAGGTTTCACACTGATCTACCTCAACTCACATTACATACACACTTATTATCATCTATCTCGAATCTATCTTGCTTGAATTCTCCTTTTTTGTACCTCTTTCACCAATATCTCATCCTATATGTATAGCATCTTCAACTTTGAAACATATAAAAATTCGGACATACACCATTTTCATTTACAAATTCAAATTAAGTCAAAGCCAAAAAACTCTAGGGTGGAATTAAAATGAGGGTGACCCAAACACATGCTACAACATGCTTCCATAAGCTTCAAAAATATTTCTAAACACAAGGTTAGCAAAACGAATGTGAAAGACATAAATTAATCAAGCACACACAACCTTAACATGATCCAATCCTTCTAGATAATAAAATTAACTTCAACATGATCATATCAGCTTAACTCCAAAATCATAGGTCATAAGACTTGAACAAGAAGAAATTCAGATACTCTACATTTCACCCAAACCTCAGCTAGATACACTGAAGAAAACACTTCACAAATGGTGAACATAACTCGCACTATACAACAAACTAGAAGCCCAAAATCTAGATATAGCAACTTCCAACAACCATGAGCAACATAGCTAAACCATACAAACATAGGATCAAATCTCAGAGCTAAACTTGGAGCAACCACTAAACACCTACAGCCTTTTTCCTTTACAATTTTCTCAATATCCTCGACGTATACAACCAATAACCTTCATCCATGACAACAACAACCAATTGATAACTAGTTAACCAATTCACATCAATGAGAACACTCTCATACTTGCTTCAACATCTTCATTCTTGCCACAATCTCCCCCTTTGTCATTGATGGCAACACATGATGTGAAAAAAGATCAAAGACAACAAAATAGCTCCAAACAAATTTCCTCATGATTTTATTTTATGTTTCTCCCCCTTAGTAGATAATCTTTTTCACAAGATACTTCTCTCTCTCTTTCATCTTTCTCTCCCCTTTTGACATCAATGACAAAGGAAAAAGATAGTTTACATTGATTTCCCATTTGAAATTAAGAAAAAAATACTCTTTCAATGACAACAAATGACACTACCTACTCCCCTTGAGAGGTAGCCACGAAAACATCAGTCCAAAATAAATATAGATCCATAGACCCACCAGACTGATGCATCTCCATATGCATCTAGTTCAAGAAAGGAGGTGAAATGACCCCTAACTTCTCCTAGAGATACTCAAAAGTATCTTTAGGAAGAGCCTTCGTAAATATGCCAGCCACTTGATCCTTCGTAGGTACATACTCAAGCTTTACTTCATTCCCCACAATCTTCTCTCTCAAAAAGTGATACCTGATAGATATAGGCTTTGTCCTCGAGTGCATCACTAGATTCTTTGAAATGTTAATCACACTTGTATTACCATAGAAGATAGAAATAGGATCATCATACATTACTCTGATATCTTTCAATGTTTGTCTCATCCACAAAACTTGTGTACAATAATCTATGCAACAACAATATACTCGACTTTAGCAGTAGATAAGGAAATTGAATCTTTCTTTTTACTCAGCCAAGCCACAAATATACAACCAACAAAGGAATGCACCACCACTTGTACTCTTCCTGTCATCTACACAACCATCCCAATCAGCATCTGTGTAAGCACTTAGTGTAAAATCGGTATCTCTAGGATACCACAAGCCATAGTCTAGAGCTCCATTGAAATATATAAATATCCTCTTAACAACAACATGTGTTTCTTTAGGTTCTTCTTGAAATATAGCCACAAGAAACATTGCATGCATGATATCTGGTCTAGTAGCAATTAAATACAACAATCCACCAATCATAGATCTATGTTTCCTTTGATCAACCTTAGGTGAATCATCATCTTTACTCAATTTTCAACTAGTCACCATAAGAGTGTATACCGATTTGGAACCATCCATCCCAAACTTCTTCAACATCTCTCTTACATACTTTGATTTTGAAGTAAAAATTTCTTTCTTTTTTTGATTGATTTGTATCCCAAGAAAGAAATTCATCTCTCCAAACATAGACATCTCAAATTATTTTTTCATCTCTTCAGTGAACATCTTGCACATAGTTTCATTTCCTCCAAAAATAATGTCATCAACATGTACAACCACTATCAAGATTTTGTCATTTTCAATTTTAAAATACAAATCACTATCTATCGTACCTTTTTTAATACCTCGTTGAATCAAATATCTATCTAACCTTACATACCAAGCTTTGGGAGCTTGCTTCAATCCATATAAATCCTTCTTCAATCTGAAAACTATATCCAATTGATCTGACAACTAAAATTCTTCTAGTTGTTCCATGTAGACCTCTTCCTCTAACTCACCATTCAAAAATGTAGACTTAACATCCATCTGATAGACATTGAAATCTTTATGAGCAGCAAATGGTAAAAAAATTCTAATAGCTTCCATTCTTTCCACCGGAGCAAAAGTCTCCTGAAAATCTATACCTTCTAGTTGTGAGTAACTCTTACACACAAGCCTTGCTTTATTTCTAACTAATTCTCCATTCTCATTCAACTTGTTTCTAAATACCCACTTTGATCCAATTATGTTTTTATATGTCGGTCTAGGGACTAATTCCCAAGTTTTATTCTTCTCAATCTACATAAGTTCTTCATTCATAGCTTACATCCAATTCTCATCTTTACATGCTTCACTTGCAATCTTTGGTTCTACCTCAGGGTATGTGCAGGATCATCATGGAAAAAACAGGCCCTTAAGTGGCAAAAAATTTAGAAAAATCAGAGTTAGGCAACTTGACATAAAAATTGAATAAGTTATCTTTATTATTTCAAAAATATGTAAGAATAGAATTTTTAGCAAATTTAATGTAGTTTCTAAACTACTAGGTTCATTTGAAAAAAAAATCTATTTGGTGAAAATTTGAAATTTCAATGAGTATATTAAATTTTAGGGAAAAAATGAGAAGTAGGTGTTTGTCTGACCACCTAACCACAATAAAATGATAATAATTTTTTATAAGATTTTATATATAAGTAGAGGACTCATGTCTCAATGTGATGCATATTTTTGGTAACTTTTTCCAAGTAAATAATTAATTATGAAATTGTTATTACAACTTTTTAAAAATACAAAAACTTGTATGTCACGACCACCTTAACTTAGTCAAAACTTCATGAAATTCAATTTTTCTTTTTTTAATCCTATAGTATGTGGAGCATAGAATGTGTGTTTTGGATTCAAAAAATGTGATATCGTTTGAAAGCTATAGATGTTTTTCAATCAGCCTATCAATTAGGACTTTAGTCACAATTCAAATAGAAAATGAATAATAATTATTTATTAAATTCAAAGTAAAACATAATTTATATTGGCATAAATTTTAGAATCACCTTTAAAAACCCTTTTCGTTTCATCAATTTTAGGTAAAAAAAAAGTTGTTAGCCACATACCCATCATATCGCCACTTTTTGGCCCATCATGATCCTACACATACCCGTCAAAAAGTAAACATAGATTTATCTCACTAACAATAGTGGCTCTACTTCTTGTCAATACTCCTTTCCTTTTGCCTCCAATAATTTGATTTTTTGAAAGATTTTTCTACACATATTTAGGTGTCCTAAGAGACACCACCAGAGCTTCTTCTTTATTCTTCTTTTCATGTTCTTCCGCAATTTCTTCAATTCTTACACAGTCAAGTTCATTTGATACATATCCATCAACTTCAATTGAATTCTTTATTGCTTCATCAACCTTGAAATTTGTGCTTTCCATAATCTTTCTCAGTCTTTTATTGAAACATCTGTAAGCTTTTCTCTTAGTAGAATATCCAAGGAAAATATCTTCATCACTTCTAGCATCAAACTTCTCTAAATTTTCTTCATCTTGTTTGATATAACATTTGCTTCCAAATACCTTGAGATACTTAACAGTAGGAATTCTTCCACACCATAGCTCATAGGGTGTCTTAGTATTGTTGGCTCTTGCTTGAACTCAATTGAACACATAAACAGTAGTGTGAATAGCTTCTCTCTAGTAAACTTCTGGTAAACCAACTTCAGTAATCATTAATCTAGCTGCTTCTTGAATTGTTTTGTTCCTTCTTTCAACAACTCCATTCTACTAAGTAGTTCTAGGAGAAGATAACTATCTTTTTATTCCATGAACTTCACAAAACATATTGAACTTATGGGAGGTGAATTCACCACCTATCTCAGATCTCAAGCACTTCATTCTCTACCATAGCTTTGAATTTTTTGAATCTATCTAATGCATCAGATTTCTCTCTAAGAAAAGTAACCCATGTATATCTAGAGTGATCATCAATCAAAAGCATAAAGTACCTTTTACCTTGTACACTTCTCACTCTTGTGGGACCACAGAGATTTGTATGAATCAAATCCAGTAGTCTGGTAGTAGATTGGTCCTTTGATCTGAAGTTATTTCTCGCCTTCTTTCCAAACTAACAATTCCTCCAAATAGTATTAGCAGGCTTCGTAATGCTTGGTAAATCTCTCACGGATTGCAGTGCACTAATCCTTTCCAAGTTATCAAAATTCATATGACACATTCTCTGATGTCATAATTGACTTTCATTAATCTGAGTCATAAAGAAATGCCCATTAGCACCCTTAAGCTGATATATATTTCCTTCAGACTTATTTCTTGTAGCAATCACTATTTCGGATCCTTTCCTGATTTCACATCTCTCATCCTCAAATACAAGATTATATCCTTTACTAAACATCTTTCCAACACTCAAGAGGTTATTCTTTAAACCCTTAACATAGTACACATCATTAGTATTATGTTTTCCATCAAAAGTTTATGAACCTATCCCACAAATTTTAGCACCAATATCATCTCCAAACATAACTAAGCCTCCATCATATTTTTAAGTTTTAACAAAATTACTCTTATCACCAATCATGTGATGTGAATAGCCACTATCAACAACCCAATAGTTCTTTTGTTGTTTAGCATGTAAGAAAAAAATTATAGTATCTTCATCTTTCTCTTTTTCCGGAGGACATTCCTTCACCTATCTTTCAGATTTAGTAGAAGTAGGTTCCTCTTATATAGCCAAGGAAAATATTTCATTGTCATCAAAATCTTCATAATTAGATTCTTCATCAAAACTACTAGCATCCTCATTCACATAATATGTGTTGTTGATCTTCTTGCCTTTGTTTTCTTTGTTAAATATCTATTTGTTCTTCTTAGCTCTTTCTGGACACCTTGAAGCATAATGACCTATTCCTCCACAACTAAAGCATTTAAAGGGTAGCTTACCGTCATATTTACCAGAACCTTTCTTTTTCCTTCTCACAAAGTTAGCTTCTACTTCATCAAGATTCTCTTCATCCGGATTTTCAGCTCTTGTAGTGTTGAAACTAGTTTTTGATTGGGATACATTTCTCAAATTTGGATTTCTCATCTCATAAGATATTAGATTTTCCAATAACCAATATTTAGTATAAGTCTTTTAATTTGCATATTCTTCAATAGTAGATACCTTTTCATTGTATGCATCAGGGAGAGTTCTAATAATCTTCTTCACAATCCTAGATTCATCCACTATAGCACCAAGTCCTCACATACCACCTACCAAGTCATCCACTCTCTGCACATAGGATTTAATATTTTTGTCTTCAGGAATATGCAGAACTTCAAACTGTGCTTCCAAATTCTACAACTTTGCTTCTTTGAATTTTTCATCTCCTTCATGCATCTTTTCTAGAGCATCCTAGCCTTCTTTAGTACTCTTTATATTTTTAACTTTAATCAACTCAGAATGTGAAATACTATTCTTTGAAATGTACTTCTCCTTTTTGTTTGCTTCATGCACCTTGAATTCATCAGTTGTACATAGACCATTAGCTAGAGGAGTGTAAGCAATCTTATAAGCTTTCTCAACATCATATCCACAATACTCTAGATAACCTTCCACGTATATTTTCTAAATATCATAATTAGTTCCATCAAACCTAGGGCATTCAAAAGTAATCTTGCTTTCCATTCTAAACCTTCCTTAAGTAGTTAACCTTCTCTCCAAGGAACCAAGCTCTAATACCAATTTTTAAACAAGACAACTAAGAGGGGGGCGGTGAATCAGTTGTAACAAATTTTAACCAGAAATTAAATCATTCATAAATCCTTTACTCTACTAATATGATTAATCATTAAGTGCAAGGGTAGAAGCTGAAAAAGCATCACACATACACAATAACACCAGATTTGTGTAGAAAACCCAATAAGAGAAAAACCACGGTAAGGATTAGTTCACAATATAGAGAATATCAAAAACCGATTACGAAGTCTCACTACTAGAGAAGGCTCATTGCCAAAGAAGGCTCATTACCAAAGAAGGATCATTTCCAAAACATGACTCACTATATGGATCAGGACTCCTATACAAATTAGGACTCACTTTCCAACAAGGGTTGACCACCCAGAGGACTCACTGGCATAAAATTACAAAGAAGATAGAAGGGATTTGTTACATAGAGAAAAAAAATCTCAATGCAACGGAGATTTCCACCACAATTCGCTCAAACACTTGTAGACATACATGAATGATAGAGTGCACCTTTAGCTCACCGCTTCTGAAAATTTACACTTAGTTTTTGCACTAATCTACCTCAACTCACATCACATACACACTGATTCACATCTATCTCGCATCTATCTTGCTAGAATTCCCTTTTGTGCTCCTCTTTCACCAATATCTCATCTTGTATTTATACCATCTTCAACTTTGAAACATATCCAAAGTTAGCCATACACCATTTGTATTTACAAATTCAAATTAGGTTGGTCAAAAAAAATTTTAGGGTGGAATTAGAATGAGGGTGACCCAAACATATGCTACAACACACTTTCATAAGGTTTGAAAGTAGTGCTAAACACAAGGTTGACCAAACTAGTGTAAAACACATAAATCAATTAAGCACACACAACATTAACATGATCCAATCCTTCTAGATAAAAAAATCAACGTGAACATGATTATATCAGCTTAATTCCAAAATTGCAAGTCATAATACTCCAACAAGAAGAAACCCAGAGCAACTACATTTCTCCCAGACCTCAGCCAAATACACTGAAGAACACGGTTCACAATAGGTGAAAATAACTTGCACTATACAATGAACTAGAAGCCCAATATCTAGATATAGCAACTTCCAATAACCATGAACAACATATCTAAACCATAGGAACATAGGAGAAAATCATGGAGAAAAACTTGGAGCAACCATTAAACAGTTGCAACCATTTTCCTTTACAATTTTCTCAATATCCTCAACATATACAGCCAATAACCTTCATCCATGACAACAACAACGAGTTGATAACTAGTTAACTAGTTGACATCAATGACAACACTCTCATACTTGCTTCAACATCTTCATTCTTGCAACATTGCTTCACTTTTTCATCAATTTTTACTAATTAAATAAATTTCATTTATTTAATACAATCCTAATCTAACTTTATTCCTCTTGATTAATTAAATAATTTCCATTATTTAATTATGTCGCTAATTTATCCTTTTTCCCTAAGTCAATTAAATTATTAATACGTAATAGTTTAATTAAACCACTTTCCCCTAAACATGAATAATTGAATAAATTATTCAAACATCATTTAAAAAGGTCAAAACAAACAAATCCAACTTTTTTTGTAAAATTAAAACATGAATTGCACGTTCAACTCAAAAAGGATTAATTAATTAAATCTATTAATTAATTATCATTGCCCACTTTCATGATTGAGAAAATTATAATCCACTAATTGCTCACTCTAATTGGCTGACTAATTCATCTATTTCCTAACTAATCCATCTATTCTTCAATCCCACTAAAGGCTCAATCTATTTCCTCAATTCTACTAAACACTCAAATTGATTTCATCAATCACACCAATTATTTAATCAAAATCCATTGATTCTTCTCATCTATTTCCTCTCAACATCTTTCAATGGTTGATCAGGATTTTCTACTACGCGATCTCGATCGGTCATCTCAAAACATAAAATCTATATAACAATCATCTTCATCCTCAAAAAGATTGAAGAATTGACATCTTTTTCACAATGAAGTATTGTTGAAATTACAATCAATTTCTTAAAGAACTTTGACACACATCTTTGATCAACACACATATTTGAAGCTTTTACAATACATAAATGGAGGCTTCACATTCATACAATGATCCAACATCATTGTAAATACACTTTGACGTGAGATGGGTAACGATATTGGTTAATTGAATTTTTTGTCTGTTATTTTATTGCATTTTCTTTAGTTCATTGAATTCAGTAATTTCATATCATTCATTTCAAGAGTAATGGGTATGAATCTAAATCTTTCGTTTGAATTAGATTAGTTTTTAATTCATTCATCTTGATTATAATATGCTTATTGATTTCCCCCTTACACATTCTAGTACACTGGTCAAAGAATGGTCCTTAACACTAACATTTCTATGAGTTTTAATTAAGCAGTTGTAGGTTTGAGAATGCAAATGCACTTCCTAGAAATGCATTTGAAAAAATTTCATGCTAAAGCTATAGGAATCTCACGCAATCGCTTTTTTGTTTCTACGCAAATGCTCTTTTTCCAACCGCTTTTGACTTTTTAGGTTATTTTTGGTTCAAAAACAAGGCCGCTTTTGAAATTTTGGACTATAGTTGTTGATGACAAGGGCACTTTTGAATTTTCTAACCGCATTTTCCAAAAAAAATAGGGCTGCTTTTGATTAAAAAAATTTCTTTTGCTCTGTTATGTTTTGTCCAAAATATGAAAGTAGTTTTTTTTATTTCTAACGCTAACAAGTGGTTGCTTGGAATGTTTTGTGTTTGTTGAATTCATTTGTGCAACTCTTGCAGGGATATGGTACACTTTACATCAAGAACAACTAATGCTTTCATTGCAAAGAAGGCAAACGGTGCAAGCCCAAATTCTTAAAAGATTTCTAGTTTAGAAAAACACTTCAAAATTGGTGCTATAAAAATGAACCCCCACAACTTGCACACTTTTAGTTTGGTGTTTTAAAAAGAATATTTCAAAAAGATTTCTAGTTTAGAAAAAAATTGATTTGGTGCTTAAAAAAGACTTTTCATAAAAGCTTTCTATATCATAAAATAAATTCAATTTGGTGCTTAAAAATAACTTTTTGAAAGCTTTCTAGCTTAGAAAAATATTCAATTGGTGCCATAAAAATGAACCCCACAAATTTACATGCTTTCAATTTGGTGTTCTAAAAAGAAATTTCAAGAGCTTAGAACAACACTTTATGTTTGGTGCTCTAAAATGGAATGCTCTCTTTTAACCAACGCTTTCATTATGTTGATGAAACAAGCGGTTTTATTTTGTTGACCACGTTAAGACATGTATTGTTAGAAACACTCAAGTTGGTGCTTAAAACTAGACAAATACAATTTTGATTTGCACACTACTATCTATTTGTTTGAAATCTAGAATACTTCATTTTGGTGCACATAAAAAAAAATTGCTATGTTGTACACATTTCATTTCCTATTTTTGGATAGCACCGCTTGAGGGGCTTAAAAAAAATATTGAAATGAATTGTATGCTATGTCTTCCATGTTTGGAAAACTAAGTGTTTATCCTCTCTCATTGCATCTTTTGGTGGTCTTGGGTGACTTAAAGCATTTTTAGTTTTTTAGTTTTTTTAATTTAAAGCATTACCTTTAGAGGGTCTTCCTTTGAGACACATCTCATGTTGGAGAACTCAAAGGTGACTCAAAGCGGTATTTCACTCAGGCTTCTATATAAATGGTCAAGGCTAAATGCCAAATGACTTGCATCGGCAATTACTTTGTTGTCAATGCCATTCACAAAAGGGGAGACACCATTGTGTATATAGAGCCTCGAGTAAGTTGGCTAAATCCTTAAGTGGCTTGTTGGATGCTAGCAAAGTGTTGGATCCCTTGAGCATTACTAAGAACCAATGTAGTAGAAGCCACCTTTTTTATCCAAAAACATTCTTTGAAGTGGTGCATCAGAATTTACTTCTGAAAATTTACTTACTAAGTATGATGAATTTACTTCCAAAAAGTTACTAAGTATGATGAATTTACTTCCAAAAAGTTACTTACCAAGTCCAACTTATGGTTGATATTAAAACACTCTCCATAAGTTGCATGTAAAATTATCCCTTTGGGGCATGAAGTAAGCCCATCTAAAAGAATGTGTTTATCCCTAGGGTGTAAATTTTTTTTCATGAAATTGCCAAAAAATTCTCAGTTACTTTAGACATAAAATATTTTCTGATTTAAAATAAACACATCAAAACAAGCATTGAATATGGTTATCAAAACTCAAACCCTTTAGACTTAGTGTGAATACTTTGAAAAGAGCCCTATATCTGCACTCCTAAAAAGATATCTAAAACAAATATCTTTAATGGTTTTTGAATATTTAGGCTTACATTTCAAGTCACATTATGAACAAAGTCAACATTGGAAACTATGGATTTAGTATTTGGATTTTCACAAGCTTTGAGATTTTGTGGAAAGAGATTTGCTTAAGCTATAGACATTTAGGGTCAAATAGTTTTGATTGTTGTGTTGCATTGTATCACTTTCCAAAACTTTCAAGACATCAAATCTGCAAAATTATCCAAACTGCTACCAACACAAAAACTAGAAAATAAATCTGCATAGAAAACTGTTATTGCTGATATTTTTGCCACACTTGACCTAAAACTAGTCGCAGTCGACCTAAAATAGGCCGATATTGCTCTCTAGTTTTTTACAGTGACTAAAACTTGCCACTTTTGAGAAATTCTATCTTACTTGACCTAAAATATGCCACAGTTGATCATAACATTTCCACACTTGACATATTTTCTTACCCGTAGTTGACTTAATATTGGCCGCTTTTGACCAATAAGGTTGCTTTTTCCTACATTGTTTACCAAATAGAAAACTTGAAATAGAAAGTCACTTTTGAGAAATCCTACCACAATTGCCCTTCAAAATTGACCATAATTGATTGACAAAATTTACCACTACTGCTCTAAGATTACCGCTTTTACCTTATTTTCTAGTGAAAATCAAAAATTGATCTTAAACTAGTTAAATCTTGTGAGAACGAAAATAGTTACTCTCAAAACACATCATAATTTACATCAATCCATCATCTATTTGCAAAAAAAACACTCCAAACTACTTTTAGGATTCAAAATAAAAAAAAAAAAAAACAACTTGGATAATTCATTCACTCAAACTTCTAATATATCAACATTTGCTTGAACCTCAAGGCTAGTTCAAGTAGATTCTTCACAACGCATCCTCTAGAAAAATGAAGTGAAATATCGATCCATGTCTTCAACACTTTTGAGTCCCAAAAATAGCATCATTCACTCACTTTATGACCATTTTGTATTCAATTTCTTTCATTCAACAACCAAATCTTACGACACCTATCATACAACCAAACCTCACATGAATTGAAGGTGAACAATTGGACATCATCAGTAGTTTGAGAAGTTTTGTATTTGACAGAAAAGAAACACCAAATCAATGGAGAAACATGGCTAACATCCTATAAAAAGAAGAATAAAAATTGGATCTTGCAATCAAAAGGTTTGTATTACCACCTCTTGCATAGAAATAGATACCATCCTTTTAACATAGAAAACACTCAAAAAATAGAAAATCCCAAAAACAAATCATTCTTTTATTCCATTAATTAGAAATCATCAAAATTTCTCAAAATTCTTCGCACTTGTTTATGAAAACCACATGATCCCAATACATAAATAAGATGGAAGAAAAAAAAAGTAGTTCTAGTATTCCCCTAGCAAACACCACAAACAGTGGAAGTGACCCATGGGGTTATAGACCAAGTGACCTTATAACTCCTCGCAAGGAACCAACATTCAAAGCAACACCAAATCAACAACCAAGTGAGGAGGAAGTAATTCGTAAACAACAAGAAATAATGGATATGTCATATCAAAATCCCAAGGACATGGTCATAGAAGAAGTAGATAGTGAGGAAGAATTCTTTCAACACTCCAACAATCCCAAGGTACTCAAACTGATGGAAAAATTGCTAAGAAAGGATCCAAATTCCTACTTCAAATTAGCAAAAAATGGTGCTAAACTACCTATAGACTTTAATTTAGAAGGTCTTAAAGATCCTCACCTCGTTCTTTTAAGGGATAACTTAGTTGTGAGAAAAATACCCAAACTAGTAGATATTTTGAACATGCCACCGATATTCTCACAAAGAAATGATCAACCTAAACAACAACCAATGGACAACCCTTTGTTTAGGAAACCATCCCAAATTGAGTAAGCAACAATGATCCAACAATATCAAGGAGGTCCAACTCAATTCATGCTAAAAAATAACAATATGAAAAACATGGGAAACTTTCCAACAATGGAACAACAAGGAATCATCCCATCACAAGGAGGCCCAACTCAATAAATAACATAGAATGCATCATATATTAATCCTTCCACCAATAATTCATCCCAAAAACAAGGTGTACCACCAATGCATTACCAAGGTAACCTTCAAAACAATTCATCCCAACAAGGTGTACCACTAACACATTACTAGGGTACCCTTCAATACAATTTGTCCCAACAACAAGGTATACCACCAACACACTACCCAAGTACCCTTCAAAACAATTCATCCCAACAACAAGGTGTACCACCAACACACTACCCAGGTACCCTTCAAAAAAAATCATCCCAACAACAAGGTGTACTGCCAATGCACTACCAAGGTACCCTTTAGTAGAATCAACCACAACAAGGTGTACCACCAACACACTATCAAGGTACCCCTCTTCAACAAAATCAACAAGGTCTTAATCCTCCTTTCACACAATAATGACTTAATACTCCTTTCCCACAATGACGACTTAACCCTCCTTATAATCAACAATGACTTAATCCTCCTTCCATACAACAAGGACTTAATCCTCCTTTCACACAACAAGGACTTAATACTCCTTTAACACAACAAGGAATTAACCCTCCTTACCATCAACAAGGACTTAACCCTCCTTGCAATCAACAAGGACTTAATCCTCTTTCCATACAACAAGCACTTAACCCTCCTTCCGCCCAACATGGTTACCAATGTTCTATACCTCCACCATACCCAACCTATTACCAAACGAACATCTTGGGACAACAAGGATACTATGCATAAGGTCCCGAAATAAATGTACCAAACAAAGAGGTAGGAATGCAACTACAAGCTATGAATCAAAGGATATTTGGCATCTAAATTGAAAAACCAAAGAAGACCTACACTTGGCAGGATATATGCCTATTCCCTTTTGATCGCTCTATTACTATGCTTCCCTTCCCTAAAAAATATGAAATACCAAAATTTGACAAATACAAGGGAAAAGGAGATCTGATAGAACATGTGCAAGATTTCTCAATGGCTTGTGTGGAAGTGAAAAATAATGATCCCTACCCAAAGGGACTTTTTCCATGCAGTCTTACTGGTCACACTATGGAATTGTTCTCCCATATACCACCAAGTATTAGGAGTTTTGATGAATTTACTAACAATTATGTGAACCACTTCTCGTTCAACATAGAACAATATGTCACCATCACTTACCTATACAAGATTAAACAAAGACAAGGAGAATCCTTTACATCCTATGTATAAAGATGGAGACATAAAGCTAGTAGGTGCAAGTGGCCTATTCCCAACAAAGAACTGGTGGATATCTTTATTTCCAATGTCCAAGTAGAAATCAATTACCAACTCACCATGTTGTGTCCCAATAAATTTGAAGAGACTATTGAAAAGGGGTTACGCATTGAAAGAGCTCTAATAGCAAGGGGATTCATTAAACTAAACAACTCAAAAGACAAACCTTCTAGTTCGAATGAAAAACCCAAGATTTGGGCCAAGAACAAAAATGTTACCAATGAGGGAGTAGTTGATGCTAGAGTTGTATGGAACATACAAAATCGCAATGCACAACAAAACACATCCCAAGTTGCACAAACGTTATGCTCCCAATAATGTATAAAAACAATAAAATCAACTATCCCCAAAATAATCAATTGAACAACCAATAGACAAATCAAGGAGGACAACAAAGACAATGTGACCAACCAAGGAGGAAATTTACTACATTAGAGGAAACACTTGAGACAATCATGTGCAAATTAGTTCAACAAAAACTCATCAAATTCAACGAGTGCACAAACTATGAAGAGACAAGTTTTAAAACATCATGGTACAATGAAAAAGACTTATGTGAGCTCCATAAGGTCAAGGGAAATATGAAAAATAACTTCATGAGACTTAAACATATAGTGCAAGACTTAATCAACAAGGGTGAAGTTGATATAGAACACCATCTCAGAAACAAAGACCTTCAAATCTACACGAATCCAATTCCTAATCATGCTAACAAAAATCACAAAGGGAAAGAATAAGAATATCATAGCACCAACTACACCTATGGTGAAACCATCCTAGGAACCCTCTCCCAAGAAAATGAAACTAGGGTCAATTTGTTAACTATATGAGGCAAGGACCCCGAGTGTAGCATAACTACTCATTGAGGGAAAGTCACAATACAAGGAGCCCCACCTAAACCCACAATCAATTCATCCAATGAATATAGTATTATGGAACAATTGAAGAAGAGCCCCTCTTTGATCTCCATCCTAGAACTATTGAAACTATCACCTCCGCATAAGGAAATACTAGAGAAATATTTAGAAACATCAATCCCTAATGACCTCAATCCTGATTAGTTTCAAGCCATGCTTGGAAAAATCATGGCCACTCATCATTTAATCTTTTCTAAGAAAGACCTTCCACAGAAATCGTTCCAAAACCAAGCCCTCTAAATAGAGGTTGGTTTCCACAAACATATAATCAAAAGAGTATTAATAGATAATGGTGCAAGTCTAAACATTTGTACCTTGAAATTTGTTAAAAAAATTTAGAGTATTCTAATGATGTAATTAGAAAGGGTAAAAGAATAACTATAAGGGCTTATGATGACCTTGAAAGAAATTTAGAAGGGACAATTAGGATCCCCATATAGATAGGACCAACAACAACAGAAGCAACATGTCAAGTACTAGACCTTGAGATATCATATAACCTTCTTATAAGAAACACATGGACTCATGCACTATAAGAAATTTCTTCAACATTCCACCAATGTCTAAAATTTCCTCACAAAGGAAAGGAAGTTACATTATACGTTGATCCTGAACCCTTCCATACTATGCAAAATTGGAGGAGAAATACAATAAAATCCAACGAGTACCTAGTAATGATATATCATTCCACTCCTCATATGTTGACACATCAACACTACCATCAACCTCAACTAAGATCACATCAAGTGAACAACCAAAATCTAATCCCAAGGTTCAAGTACTTGACAAGCGTAATGGAAACTATCATTTCAATCAATCCTTTTGTATTGGAATGCTTCCCCCAACACCAAAGGTTTATGAAGGGCCAAAGGAGATAAAACATGTTCAAGCAGTAACAATGGTAGTCAAACTCATGATCTTTACCAAGTGGGGAGATATGAAATAGGAGAAAATATTCAAAGACCTCTCATCAATGATCTACAAAGAAGAACAATAAGAACTAGAACAACTACAACCCTTTCCCATTGATCCTAGCAGTAAAGGGTATTTGGTGGCTAAATAAATGGGATACATTGGAAAAGGTGGCCTTGGGCGACACAAACAAGGCAGATGGGAACCTATTATAGTGTAAAAAAGAAAGAACTTGGAACTAGGCTATGGTTCGATAAACATGGTCACTCCAAACACTAGATGTGCCTATTTTGAGAAAGGAGCTCCTTCTACTAATGTTAAGACATTGGATACCTACCATATTATAAATAATGAATTACCAATTGAGGACCTATTTGAAAGCTTCGGAATAAGTATAATCCCTACTTGACCTAGCAAGCCTATACTTAAAGACTATACAGTTTATGAAACAGACTCTAATGAGTATGAATGAGATTCCCTCACTTCTAGTGATGATGACCTAGATACCTAATGGAAAAATGATGCCCAAGCTATATTGACCATCTCAACAACTTCTGTAACATTTACAGATAATGATGACAACCTACTCCTCTACTACCTGTAGTTAATAGATTGGGACCAACAACATCATACACCTATTTTGAATCAATTCCAAAATGATGAAGCTATTGCAAATTTTATGGGACTTTGAACCAATATACCATTAGGAGATCATAAAGTAGGGTTTTTCATGGAACTCAAACAAGAAGCATGTTTTGGAGGGGAGATTGTGTCCTCTATTCACAATATTGAAAAATAAAATGTAAAAATCAAAATGAGATCCCCTAGGGAAAACCACGATGTGGCTCTATTGGATCTTGAAAAGAGAAAAATAAAGGAAGAATCTAAGGGTGAAAACCTCTCCGAGATTCCTGAAGATGGAGGATTCAATCTCCCTATTTCTAAATATCAAGAGAAGTCAACACTCCTAGTTGAAGAAGATGAACCCATCAATATTGCCACAATAGGGAACCCAAAGATCACATATCATGTAGTGTCACTTGATATTGAAGAGAAAGTGAACTTCTCAGTGTTCATCAATGAAAGGAAGATAAACTTCACATGGACATATGCAGACATGCTAGGGCTAGATCTACCCTTGGTTGTACACCACCTAGCCATATTTCCTGGACCTAAACCCATCAAGCAAAAGCTTCGAAAGATGCATTCCCAGATAACACTTTTGGTAAAAGTAGAACTCAATAAACTAGTAAATGTGGGCTTCATCAAACCAATTGATTATCCTGAATGGATTTCAAATCTATCACTAGTATCAAAGCCCACTAGGGGCATAAGAATCTACATGGACTTTCGAGATTTGAACAAGGCTTGACTAAAAGATGGTTTCCCTCTTCTAAGCATAAATATGATTATAAATCTAATGGTAGGACATGAAATGTTTTCACTAATAGAGGACTTCTCTGGATGTAATCAGATACAGATATCTCCTAATGATCAACATAAAAACACATTCACATGTGCATGGGGGACCTTCTATTGGAACGCCATGCCATTCGGTCTAAAGAATGTAGGAGCAACCTAGCAATGAGAAATGGCTACAATCTTTCATGATATGTTGCATACAACTATGGAAGATTATGTGGATGAAATACTAGCAAAGTCCATCAAAAGGGAAGACCATTTGAGTAACCTAGCTAAAGTGTTTGATAGGCTCAAATAGTACAACTTGAGGCTCAATCCAAAAAAAAGTGTATTCGGAGTAACATCTATAAAATTGCTAGGGTACATAGTATCAAAAAGAGGCATTGAAGTAGATCCTATAAAGGTAAAAGCCATATTATAAATGCCTCCTCTAAAGACATTGAAGCAGCTGAGAAGTCTACAAGGGAAACTACAATCCATTAGGTGATTCATCATGCAGTTGGTAGAGAAACTTGTCATCCATTCACCTATCTACTAAACACAAAGACATCACATTCAAATGGGATGGCAGATATGATCAAGCATTCCAATAGGTCAAGGAGTATCTACTCACTCCTCCAGTCTTAATCCTACCTATTCTAGATAAAGCAATGATACTCTATGTGTCTACAATACAAGTAGCATTAGGAGCTCTTCTAGCACAACTAGATGACAAAAACAAGGAAAGAGTGGTCTACTACATCATCTAAACACTGGTGGGCTATGAATTGAATAATTCTCCCATAGTAAGAGCATGTCTCTCTATCATCTTTGTAGCATAGAATTTGAGACACTGCATATTGAATAGACAAGTAAAGCCAATCTCAAATGTAGATCCACTAAAGTACCTATTGGAAAAAGAAACTCTAAAAGGCAGGATTGCTAAATGGGTGATGATACTGAGTGAGTTTGACATAGAATATGTGGAAAAAAAGGAAATAAAGAGAAAAATCATAGTAGACCACCTAGCAGAAGCACCAATGGAAGATCACTAACCTCTCACAATAGATTTCCCAAATGAAAGCATACTATTAATAAAATAGTCAATCCGTTGGACACTATACTTTGGCAGGTCTCATAGTTAACACAACTTAGGAACATGTATTTTATTTCTCACACCATAGGGAGATAGTATACCTAAGGCTTATAGAATTACTTTCCCATGTACAAATAAAATTTCATAATATGAAGCATTAATCACAGGACTGAAGATGGCCATCGAATGGAGGATAAAAGAACTGCAAGTTTATGGAGACTATCAACTAATAATCAAGCAAGTAAATAATGAGTATTAAACAAAGAATGACAAGTTGATGTCATATAAAAGAATGGTAGATAGCTTCAAGAAATATTTCATCATCATCATCTTTGAACAAGTTCCCCAAATCAACAATAGAGTAGTCAATGCTATGGAAACAATAGGCTCACTCCTCAACATTCCACAAAACATTCATAAGTATGAGTTCCTTGTGGAGCAATTTCTCATACTAGCGTTCAATATCTAGAATTGGAACTTGTGCATGTTGTTTTTGGTCCTAATTCACATGGTACCAAGACACATTTGACTATATCCAACATGGTATCATACCTCCTGATTTGACAACGACCCAAAAGAAGACCTTTTCCCATACAACTTCTTGATTCATGATCTTAGGAGACACCTTATATTGTTGAAGCTTAGACAGTACTATACTCTGATGTCTTAATGTAGGAGAAGCATAAACTGCCTTACAAGAGGTACAAAAAGGTGTTTTTGGGTCCCACTCTAGTGGACCTAACCTAGTACAAAAATTGTTGAGAATAGGGTACTATTGGCCCTCCATTGAACAGGAATGCATTCAGTACTCACGAAAATACTATCAATATCAACAACAAAGCAACCTTGTTCACGCATCAGCACATGAGCTAAGACCTATCACAACACCACAGCCTTTTTTTGTAGTGGGGATTAGATTTGGTAGGTAAGATCTATCCCACTTGCTCCAATGGGTACAAGTTCATTATTAACACAACTGAATACATCACAAAATGGATAGAAGCAATTCCATTAACATACATCACAGGGAAAAAAATATCCAAGTTTATCTTAAATTATTTGATTTGTCGATATAGAATTCCCCAAACCATCATAACAGACAATGGGACCCCATTCAAATATTAAGATGTCAAAGAGCTTTGTTCCAAGTTCTTTATCCAATACAGATTCTCCATGCCCTACTATCCCCAAGGAAATGGTTAGGCTGAAGCATCTAACAAAACCATCCTAAAAATATTAAAGAAGATTGTTGATTATGTCAACTGTGATTGGCATCTACATTTGAACCTAGCCCTATGGGCTTACTGAACCAATATTTTTACACCTACACTATGTCATACCTTTTTCCATGGTCTACGATTCTGAAGTTGTCTTACGTATTGAATTTGAAATCCCCTCACTGCGAATATCATTGAAAGGCATGGTCAGCAATGAAGAGTATTGGGTGTCCAAATTAAATGAGTTGGAACTTGTAGATGAAATATGTTTGAGCACATTAAACCATCTCCAAGTTTATCAGAATCAGCTCAAATGAAGCTACAATAAAAAGATCAAAAATGAAAACTTTCAGTTCGGTGACTTGGTACTAAAAGAGAATCAGAAGGTATAGCTAAACCAAGATGGAAAAGGTAAGTTTGAACCCAAATGGATCAATCCATTCATTATCATAGCAAGTTATGGCTTTGGAGCTTATCAATTGGATACTCCTTAAGGGGAACCTTTAGTTGAACCATTGAACAACAACCATCTTAAAAATTTATATACTTGAACACATTAGAGCATCCCAGTGAAAAAGATAAAAAGGTAAGAAAAATAGTAAAGAGAAATAAAATGTTATTTTAAGTGAAAACCACTTTGTGGAACTTCTAGAATAGGTACCATAGTGAAAACCTGGCAAACATGCACTACATTTGAATAATACTTGCATCGTTATCTATTGGCACTATCTGAAGCATCCACCCATTCATCCAAAAATAAAATGTGTATCCAACCATGGCTCGATAACTAGTCAAGTATTGAACCTAGTTGCACCATCAACATTCGTCTCTTCTAAGGAAGGCAATCTCATCTCAAACTAGGGGTGAACTTCCCGAAACTGGTAGCGGATTGGATTCTTGTAAATTTCATCATAGTAAAAAACTATCAAAATCAAAAGCATCTAAAACAGAAAAAAAATAAAAGAGAGTCAAAAACATTGAAAATTTCCAAAAACGTGTTATACTTTTGAGTCAACACTAGTTGAACTACATGGCATTTGCGTGTATAACATGGGCAAGGCTTATCAATCCCTAAGGCCTTAGGTCAGTCCCCTTAGGTATTTATCATGCTTTCTTTCCAAAAACAAAAAAGATCAAAAACATGTTCATATCAAGCCAAGTGAACTACAAGCCTCTGTGTGTACAATGTAGGCAAGGATTATATTTGATGAGCCCACGAGGTCGTAGGTTAGTCTCCTAAAAACAACAAAAACAACATCAAATAAACCTAGAAAATAAAAAAGGTCATAAACCTGTTATCACCAACCACAATAAAATTTTCGTCCATAATAAAAAATCGTAACACTCACCCTTTGGCAACCCAAAAAACAAAACAAACAAGCATCAAAATCAAAAATTCCAAAGAGAAGATTGAAATGATTAGACAACTATCAAGTGAAAATAATTCCAAAGTATTAACTACCTATCTATTGACAATTCACCAACAACATCCTAAGATATATCTTAACGGATAGAACATTCCTACAATAGACACCATCAACACCAGATAATAGCCTAAAACCTCAAAACAGATATGGTAAGTGATACTGCAACATTTTTTATCTTTTTATAGTCTTATCTTTTTAATTTATCATAATACCACTCGAGGATGTCCATAAGGATTTAGAGAAGAAGGAATGGTGGTATTAACTGTTGATTTTTGTTAGTTATGTTTGTAAGATTTTTTTGTGATACTACCATGGAGAATACTTGCTTTGTTTGGTGTATGGAAGTTGTTTTGGGATAATTCATGTAGCAGTTGCATGTTAGGTATTTCATACCTCTTTGTGAAAGTAGTCCAAAAAGCTTTAACACAAACCATATATTTTAACAAGGTTTTCATGTGTCTTGTATGAGCAAGAATATTCTTTGTATGTTGATTCAAATTCCAAGTAATGGATACAAATTCATCTTGGTTATCAATACCTTGGTGCATCATAATTGTTTGCTATATCAATAAGGATTGTTAAAGATACGAAGCCTCTATGCAAAGAAAAAGAAAAACTCATCAAACTAACAACATCAAATTTATATCCATCATCCAAACATTTCTTCTAACTAACATCCATCCTGCATCACAATATCATTAGTACCACATCCATCTTGCATCCACAATTTCATCAGTACATATCATGACCATAGTAAATCAATAAAAATATATCATGTATATCATACATCACATATATACATCAACACCCATCATATACATAATAAAACAACCATATATCATAATCCACATCATATGCATACATCAAAAAAGTATGAAATATGTATAAGCATGGGTATGTGTAGGATCATGATGGACCAAAAAGTGGCGATATGATGGGTATGTGTAGAGTATGTGGCTGATGACTTTTTTTTATCCAAAAATGATGAAACGAAAAGGGTTTTTAAAGGAGATTCTCAACTTTCCACCAATATAAATTATGTTTTACTTTGAATTTAATAAATTATTATTATTCATTTTCTATTTGAATTGCGACTAAAGTCCTAATTGATAGGCTGATTGAAAAACATCTATAGCTTTCAAATGGTATAACATTTTTTGAATCCGAAACATGCGTCACATTTGCTTCGCATACTATAGGATTTAAAACAATAAAATTGAATTTCATGAATTTTCAACCAAGTTAAGGTGGTTAGACATATGAATTTTTTATATTTTTTAAAAGTTGTAATAAAAAATTCATAATTAATTATTTACTTGGAAAAAAATTACAAAAAAATATGCATCACATCGAGACATTAGTCCTCTACTTATATCTAAAATCTTATAAAAAAATATTATCATTTCATTGTGGTTAGGGTGGTCAGACAGACACCTACTTATTTTTTCCTGATATTTAAGTATTACTACATTGAGATTTCAAATTTTCGCCAAACAGATTTATTTTAAAAAAAATAAACCTAGTAGTTTAGAAACTACATTCAATTTGCTACAGATTCTATTTTTTTTATTTTTTCATCACTTAAGGGCCTATTTTTTCCATAATGATCCTACACATACCTGCATGAAACATGTATAAGCATACATCATCATCCATAATCATCACATAACACACAGTGAAGCCAAATTGAAACATGTATATCTCATATATATCATCATCAAAAATGAGAATATCAGGTACATCATCAAATAACATGTGTGATATCATAATACAAAAAAATGCATATATATATGAGGCCTCTACTGGGTCGATCAATGTATATACAAATCATGTCTACAACAATGTCTTTGAAATAATATACATCATAATGATCAAGTAAAAATACTCCTACTACCCGATTAGAGGTGGGGACCTCTGATAATCATGACTCCAGTGTGGAGAAGGTTCTGGCATAACTAACAGCTAATCAGGCTACCTCACTAATTGATCTCCAGACCCAGCTACACCAATGGTTGTACTAGGCTCGCCAAAGCAAGGGCATGTTCGTGCTCTAGGATTGACAACCTCATATAGAGTCTAGTAATAAGTGGCCTCCCTCATCTACTAATCTCACTTTGCACTAAGGGCCCATCTTGCTCTATCCTAAGGGTATCCCTCTCAGTGGTAATTACTTGCACCTATTCCTCAACAATGAGACATCGCCCAATCTCAGTGTCCCGTTGCTTCCTAAGGCCATCTCTCTCTTTCCATGGAGTGTCTCTCTCCATAGTGAAAGTAACAAATTGAGCCTCTATAGCTTGTTGTCATAATACCTCTGCATCTCTAGCAGTTGTCAACTATACTATTTGTGTTGTTGCCACTACATCACCAAGTGGTGGAGGAGGACTTGGAACCTGTGCATGATCCTGCTACATTGGATCATCCTATCCATCCTATTGCCCATCCTATCTAGCTCTATCAAGCTTCTCTACAATGATCCTAACTTGTTGTCTCTCCCCTTTGCAGTTGGTAATGCTTTCTCTCCCATCGACTAGCACAACGCTAGCAAGATCTGTAAACCTGAGAGGCACCCAATGAGCCCACCACTAATCATAGTCTAGTGTGGTCCCTACATTAGTTGGTCCCACAAGCCACCCCGATCCAAATGGGAAAATTCTCCTGAGCTCGGCCACTACTACATCATGGTTGGCCTATGATCCCCACACTCAGACCTCTTGCATGGTCCTTCCAAAACAATCCTAGTAATCTCCTCCAAAATAGATCTATCTCTCACCAAACTCGTGAAGTACCCGATCAAGTAGATATCTCTTGAGCAAAGAATGTACTTGGTCGATAAACCAATGAGTCTGTCTACAAAATGGGAGTTGCTCTTGGTTGTCATGCCCGGAATCACAGTCCAACCATGGCCTCCAAACAAAACCAAGCATATCATCTATCATGCGATGCTAGTAAGGTAGCTGCCCAGGCCAAGTATAATGAAGAAAGTCACCATATCTTTAAGAATATGGATCCTTTGGATCCCAATCCAAGATTCCATCAGGCTTGGTAACTAGGATGTGCTCCCAAGCTCAGTCATGAAGAAGAGTGACCCCAAAAAAAATGGAACTACCTCCATGATAAGCAACCCCATGCATATCTCTATACAAATGAGAAAGGAGACATGGGCCTCATGCATACCTAGTCCCATGCTCAAACATCTGCTTAATGTACACACCCCAACCAACTTGGAACTATCTGCCTCACTGATCAAGAATTGACGAGCCTCAAGACCAAAGCACATAGAACTAATGAAACAAGATTTGCACTACTAACAAAGGGAGACATGTCTATCTCTAACTCCCGAACATGAAGATGCCTAACACCAAGGACTCAACACATAGCACGTGTACCCTGTCGTATAGAATAGGTCACAATCTCTCCATGAATCGATACACAAAGGATCCTCCACACATCCTTTACTTAAGATGATGGTGGCCTTGCTAGTTGATAAGTGAAATGATGATGTCCTAGAGTGTCATCTCTCCACAAAAGCAGTCATCATCACTCTATAGCATCTAATCACTGGCATATAGTAGATGTATCAAATTCTAACAACGTCTAAGATATCTCGCTCTAGCTCATGGAAACTAGTGATTAAATCAAACAACTCGCACGGTTATTGCTATCTGGAGTAAAGCGGTTTGAGACCTTCTTACAAACATTCAACCCATGATGTTAATAATTTACTGTAAAAACACATGAAACGAGCATAAGATCAAAAACAAACTGACTCAAACCTTCCATAAATAGCAAAAGCAATCACTTTTTTTCAAAAGCAGTCAATTTTTTTTACAAAAGCGATAAAGAAACTCAAAATTGGTAGAAACAACAAAAAGTGAACAATTATCTCAAAAGCGAACATATATTTTCAATGGTGGTCATATCACATAAAGAAAGTCAAAAGAAAAAAATTAAAATGAAGGTGAAAACAAAGGTGAAAATTTGACTCAAAAGCAAACATTTTAATCAAGTGTGTATGAGAAATGCAAAAGTGATCCATTGAACAATAGCAAAGGTGGTAGAAACAATGCAAAAGCATAGAAAACATAGAATTACTGCTTATGCTTGAAAAGTTTTCATGCATTAATTACTCAAATAAAAAGAGGAAAATAGTAAAGGAAAGGGTACATATAGCGCACTAATGCCTACAAGACACCTGAACTCATGAACTAAATCAACACAGTGTGTGGTTCCTCAAATCCTCACCATAGCTCCTCAACAATTGTAAAATCAAGAAATCCAAAGCCAAGAAATTACTATAGGCTCAAAATGCAAATGAGGTAAATTAAATCCTAATTACCTATTTTAACCCCCCAAACCCTAATTTTTTACCTAGGAAACCCTCCTAGGTTGAAATTAGGAGTTCATCAGGTATAGGCTTAATTTTTTGTCCTCTACACATCTGAACTGAAATGAAACAGTGTCGTGAGCCTGAACCAAAAAATGATTTTTCTCGCCAACCTCTCAAGGGGGCAACCCAACATCCTACCATCATTCTACTAACCACTGGGGCATAGTGAGGCATATAGATTTTTTCAAATCGTGATCTTAACATCAAATTCTTTGAAATAAAGCAACCAATACTTTGTCTCAAAGAGGGGAAAAATGTACACATATAAAAATGACCTAACACTTATCGCACATCCTAAATGAAATTTTCTCATCATCCGCATCATTATCACCTAATATCACTGCATTTCACATCAATTACATCAGAAACCCTAATTTCCTCTATTAATTGAATAATATTACATTATTTAATTAATTCACTTTTTCATCATTTTTGACTAATTAAATAAATCATTTATTTAATATAGTCCTAATCTAACTTTATTCCTCCTGTTTGATTAAATAATGTTGTTTTTTTAAGTATATCAGTAATTTACCCTATTTCTCGAAGTTAATTAAATTATTAACACTTAATAGTTTAATTAAAGCACTTTCCCCTAAAAATGAACAATTGAATAAATTATTTAAACATCATTTGAAAAGGTCAAAAGAAATAAATATAATTTTTTTTATAAAATCCAAACATGACTTGCAAGTTCAACTGAAAAAATATTAAGTAATTAAATCAATTAATTAATTATTCTCACCCACTTTCATGATTGAGAAAATTATGATCCACCGATTGCTCACTCTGATTGGTTGACTAATTCATCTATTTCCTAACTAATCCATCTATTATTCAATCCCACTGAAGGCTCAATCTATTTCCTCAATTCCACTAAACACTCAAATTGATTTCATCAATCACACCAATTATGTAATCAAAATCCATTGATTTGTCACATCTATTTCCTCTAAACATCTTTCAACCATTGATTAGGATTTTCTAGTACACAATCTCAATTGTTCATCTCAAAACATAAAATCTATATAACAATCATCTTCATCCTCAAAAACAATCATAGAATTTCCATCTTTTGTACAACAAAGTAATACTGAAATCACAATCAATTTCTTGAAGAACTTTGACACACATTTTCGATCAACACACACATTTGAAGCTTTTGCAATGCATAAATGGAGGCTTCGCATTGATACAATGATCCAACATCATTGCGAATACACTTTGACATGATATGGGTAACAATATTAGGTAATTGAATTCTTTGTATGTTCTTTTATTGCAATTGCTTTAGTTCATTGAATTCAGTAATTTCATATTGTTCATTTTGAGTAATGGGTATGAATCCAAATCTTTCATTTGAATTAGATTATTTTTTAATTCATTTATTTTTATTATAATACACTTATTGATTTCACCCTTACACAACAATCTGTAAAACCTCATCTAACGATGGCACTAGATAATTATCTTTTCTTGACGTATGATATAGATTCTGGAAGTCCATGTATAGATGGATCTAATCATTCTTCTTATGAATAGTTACCAAATTTGCAACCCAGGTGGAATGTCTAATAGGGAATATGATGCGAGTTGACAATAATTTTTGCACCTCTTTACATATGACCAGTTCAAGCAATGCATTGATAGGTCACTACCTTTGTCTTAATGGTTTCACATCAGGTTTGAGTGGGATCGCATGCATCATAATTGAAGTATCATATTTCTTGAAATCCTCATAACTCCATGCTATAATATCTTTATATACATGCAATGCATCATTTTTTCCTTTCTTTTCAGTTTGGGTGTAAACTTCACCAATAAAGACATTCTTCACATCTTCTGCAATACCCATATTGTGTCTATCACACTAGCTATCAATTGACTCCTTCCTTGTTTGTTGGTTCTGATCTTTTATCTAGTTGAAAGAAAATATCCTTTCTAACTGCACCATACCTCATGGAATCATGTTTATGTTTAAATTGATGACCACTTCCATATCTAGCTCTACCTCCTTTGGTTCTACTTCATCAGTAATCTAGGAAGCAAAAACATTAGAACATGTGATAAAATCCAATATGTGCTTTTCACCCTCAAAAACTTGAAAATTGGTAACATTGTTAGGCACTAATGGAGTAGGGGTGAGTTCCACATAAACTTCTTCAGTCCTGATAATGATAGAGGTTGCAAGGTATCAGTTGTTTGAGCTAGCTCATCAACAAATCAATTATTCTTCATCATCAAAGGGTTCATCTTCTTCTTCTTAAAATTTTGATAAAATCAAGGGGAAAGCACTTGTTGTGGCTACATATTATGGTTCAAAGAGGTGGATACTCGATTTAGGAACCTCACATCACATGGCTTCATTAGAGAGTATGTTCTCTTCATTTGAGACTTTTTCATCACCACACATTGCTATGGCTAACAAAAATATGTGTGTGTTTGTGGGAAGGGATCCATTAACATGGATGATGGAGCATTTAACATGATGTTCTTTCTTTCCCTTCATTTTCAACCAATATCCTTTGTGTCTATCAGATCACACAAGGTGGAGTAGGAAAGAGTGTTGAGTTGAAACCAAATTCTGTCATAATCCAAGATTTGCATAGTAGAGATATAGTTGTAGTTGAGGAGATTTATCACCAATCTTGAGTCTAAACCTTCTCACATTTTACTCCTACTATTGGTTCAACAAATGTTCACATTGAGGCCCATCTAGTATGGACACTTTTGAGGAGATTCAGTATGTTCATTTGAATTTTGGTATTGTTTCATCTTCTGAGGATCAAGTGACATGTGTTTATATTCCATATTCTTCATCTAGATTGTTATATCTTATCATGCTTATGATTCCATAATTTTGGCTCTGTGTGATTCAATACAGTAGTACATTCATCATCTTCTAGAGATGGCTACTTGGGATGAGTACTTGATAGAAATTGTTGGTATTTTTTGAATCATGTATTTTATATTTGGGAGACATCATTGATTACAGTCATCTAAACTCTTTGATGAATATGATCCATCTTCACTTGTTGTGAGGGAACACTTTGACCCTCTTGTTCATTCTCTACATGATCATTCTTTGAAGTTTGCTATGAATGTGGAATTTTTTGGACAATGGTTGGAGGAGGATTCTTTGTCTTTAAAGGAGGTATCCTTGTCTTTGGATTGTGTTCTACAAATTTTTCCAAGAGATTTTGGATTGTCTTCTTCAACAGTGTGGCCTAGAATACCTATTTGGAGGGTGACACCTTTTGGCATCTACATGGAGACACTTGATTATTATTCTGAGAAATTAATTAATAAATAAAAAAACAAGTTCAATTATTAAAAAAATACATATTTAAAAATTAGGCATCATTGTTTATAATGGGTATTAATTTTGTCCAAAACTTTTGAAAAAAAAATCACCACCCATATTGTTGAAGTCAACTTTTCTCTTGTTATTTTAATAGCATTATACTTGCAATTCCAAGGCCAAGGGTTGCGTTTCCAATCTTAAAACAAAAGGAAATCCATGGGTTTAAAATTTTAAATTTTATGAAATGTGTACCTACTCTAAAATGTGTACCCATTCTAAAAAGGGACATGAATATGATCTAATTAGAAATGGGTACCTATTTTAAAAAACAAAACGAGTACCCATTTTAGAAATTTAGGTTCAAACTCTAGATCCTAAACTTGGGTGCCCATTCCTATTGGAATTTTTTCCCAACACTTCCCCTAATTATGGAGCCAACTTGTTGCATCCACCCATTATACATGAGTCATACCCAAGACATTTGACAACACTATATCCATTATATCATCATATGAATAATATACATTTTATAATAATAAAAATATTCTTAATCTTCTAATTTCATTTACCTTATGGTGTGCAACCAATAGTCTAGTTCATTGACTAGATAATATTCATAATTACCACTTATAAGTACATATGATCTTCATGTTTAAGGGTGATCCCACAATACTAGTTTACAATTTTTGGCCAAATTGGACACTAAACTGATTTTTTCTAACTAAAGCTTCACTTTCGAACACCTATAGTAGCTAAACTGTGAGGAATTTGAAGATAATACAAACTAGTGATTTGTGATATTTTGTCTATAGATTCTAAATATATTTTATTTAAAATTGAAATTGAAATTATATTGCACTTCTTTTTCCCTCTCCTTTGAAAACTTTTTTTTTTGTAAACACCATTTTTAAGGAGTGATGCTCACCATATACAACATAAATTTTTTCCATGAAGGATAAAATTCTATTTTTTTTGAATTTAGATTTGTAACTATGATATCTAGTGATTTCATTTGGTTTCATAGTTCTTTATTGAATACTTTTTCCTTAATCAAGTTTCAAAGTCAAACCAATTACAATTCAGACATAGGCGGACTGTATACAACATAACTTTTTTTGTATGTATTGAAATTCAACCTTTTTTTTTGAATCAAGTACTTCAATATCTAGTGCACTAATATTTTTCAAAAAACAATTGATAATATGCTATTTTTCCACATCTGCAGAACAAAGAGCTTGATTTTCAGTGAAAAACCTACATTCACAAGAATTAAAAAATAAATATAATAATTAAATTAAATTTATTTAAAATTATTATTTTTGGAAAGCTTATAATAAGGACTAGATACATACAAAAAATAAACTTTAAATGAATTTATTTGATCCACCACAATGCAAATCAAAAGTTTTTTTTTTATTAGCATTTTGATAGGTGTAAAGGAGACTTTGTTATAAGTATGGTTTAAAACTAGTGGGTTCTATCCAGGGGGGTTCAATCTAAGGTGGTTTGATCAAACCCTCTTCAATTTGAATCCTTTAAATGGAACTTTTCAAGGATTAAATCATTATATTTTCTAAAAATATTTGATTTCAGCAAAAATTAGGATCTCTCAGAAATTGTAAACTAGTATGGTGGGATCACCGTTAGTAGTAAGTGATCACATATAGAGGCATTACATATTTTCAAATAAACACTTACACTCAAATTTTAATTAAATCAACCTTTCAATAAGTTACCCATAATAGCATACAATATTACTAAGAAATCTACTTGTGCTAAGGAAAGACATCTAGTTCTTATCACAATAGGAAAATTTGAATAGTCCTTTGTAACTCAATATTCCATAAAATCTAAGTTAAATATTAAAAATATGAAATCAACACTATAAGTAATCAATATATCACTATTTATTTCAATTATTCAATAATATAATTCAAGTAAATTTTTTTCCAAAGTAGAGTAGATCATATTTGAAAACAACAAAGGCACAATTTAACAATTTCACTTCTTGGAATAATAAAAGCCTTACTTCTTTTTTATAATATAACCTTATTGTAGAACTCATAAAAAGAATTAAATTTGTTTGGAATATATAATAAGAATATATAAGTATAATGACCACCTTTCCCTCTTCTCTAGCCTATGGATAAGGTAGCCTAGAATTGAAATTATGCTCTTTAATACTAAAGGTCACCCACATGAATATACCCATAAACTATACAATGAATTCAACACATTGGGTTACAAATCCATCTATTACACAACATCTAGACTTAATACATTACAACTATTGATTTGGATGGAAATTTTATTTACAATGAATGCAAAATTGATATTTTTCCTAGAGATGACAATAATTGGAAAGACAATCATAACCCCAATTAATGAGAATCAAATGACTCCTAATGATTCATAGCATTATTCCAAGAAGGAGAGTGACCATTTCTTGATCATATCGTAACACCAGGGTTTGAGATCACTATGGTTCATAGACTACTCCAATTAACATCCTAATATGAATAAGTAAGGAAAATACTCAACAATACTATTTATTATTTCACAAATCAATGAATCACTTTTATATTATCCCACTATTATGATGCCAACAAAACAATAGTTGGTGTTTAAGGAAACAAACCACAATTTAATGCCTTAGGTGTTTGTACTTTGTATGTTTGTTGATTTTTCTTTAATTTCACTCCTCTTTTGAGTGATGATGATTTGTATTACGATTATTATGTTTTCTCAGTGAGGTTTTTTTGCCATTTAGACTTTCAACTATGTATTATAGTGTTTATGTGATCTTCCTTTATAAGTTTGGATTAGTACAATGTTTAAGCTTCATTATTTTCACTATTTATGATATACGTGTGATTATTATATCTAGCTCAACATTATGAATTATTATTATTATTTGCATCTTGATCTATAGGCCATGCTAGTCATAGATAATTTTTTAATTAGATGAGAAGATTTATTATTATTCTATTTAGGTACTTGTTGATGCAGGTTTTGTTACCTTAACCAACATTAGAATAAAATACCCAATAGAATATCCTATTCTCTCTTGAACAAAGACTCCATGTGCTAAGAAAAATGATCACAAAGTAGACTCCAAGGTTCCTGATGCATATAGGATAGTCTTAGTTGGTTTTCTATGTTTTTTTGGTATTGTAAGGGGGACTTATGCTCAACTTTTCATCACTTTGGACTATGAATGCTATGGATGATGAGTGGTGAAATTCTATTACTGCTAATCTTTTAAAATAAAATAAAAAAGGATAAGGGTTTTAGAGAATAGACTAATTCTAAACCAATCCGATGAACTCAAGAGACAAGTGCTAGATGGCAAAATCCAAACCAATCTTTGCTTTGCCAAGTACGATGACTACAAAAACTAGACAAAGATGGTGCAATCTTCAACAGGATTTATGAATGATATCCTATTACTCAAGACCATCATCAATTCGAACAATGAACATAAGTAATAGAATTTGAGTTTAACAATTTTAAAGTTTAGACTAACCTTGCACATCAAATTGAAAATCATTCTATTGAAAAAGGTATGAACTAATTTCACCATTATCAACACTATCAATATTTCATTCATCTAGCTTGCATTCAAATCAAATTCTATTCTAAATTTACTCTAAATTCTACTTTAAATCTATTCTATGTTGAAGGGAGGTATGTAACCATGCAACCACTTGATAAAAAAAAGGATTCAAAGAAAATCATGCAATATGAGTTGTTATTATCAAAGTAGCTGTATGAAAAAATTTCATAAGACTCTCTCCATACAATGAAATGAGAGAATGATAGTTTATATAGAGTTTCTAAAAACAAATGAATGGTCGAGATCAATCTAAGATCGACAAAAAAGATTAAAACAACTATACCCTAAATAGGGTTTCCCATAATAACATTTAGCAACCAATAGGTGAAGAACACATGGAATATGGAGCTATCTTCTTTGAGGTGCATCTTTATCCTCTTGAGTGGTTGTGTATTCGATGAACCTGGACACTATTATGCTGACCTCCTCAATTGTGACATGTGGCAGCATATTGACCTTGTCTTTCAACACGTCCAAATCATCTGCACTCTTGGTGAAAACATTCTCTCATTATGATTCCTGGCATTGGAAGGCATCTCGGATAGACAAGAAGTCTAATGCCTTAGTAAAATTTTGCTTCAGAGTCAATCCTATGTTGTTGAAGAAAGTCTCCTAGATTTTGAGCTTTAGATTTTCAAGCTACATATCATTTGTGCATACAATATCCTTTTCAAGTACATCTGCAACTACAAGAAAAATCTTATTTTGGATTTCTCTCATCTACTCCTCAACTCTGATACTATCTTCCTTCACCTTCTCCAAGACTTCACTCCACACAATCAATACCTAGTACCAGTTATTGAAATCATATGCATCACCTGCTGCAATAACTTTTCCATCAATTAGTTCTTGCTTCATAACTCCTTTCAACACTCTAAGATATGGAATAATTTTTTCCTAGATATCTTGAATGTTGTCCCATGCTTTTGCCAAAACTGCAATCCTTGACAGTAAAGAGGAAGTTTTTCCATAAGCCAATACCAATTTCTCCACTAATTTAGCTGCTTCTCCGCTCTTGCTTACTATCCACTCCTTAGTTTCTTTTGATGTGACCATCTATTCTTCAAAATTTTAATTGTTTCTTGTGAATATTTTAAAAGTGGAGGAACTACTGAGTCGACTTGATCAAGAGGTTTGGTCAAATGTTGAATGTATTCCTTCAGGTGTTCAATCTCCTTTTTATATTCTTTCTTCTTTGCCACTTCCTTTTCCAACCTCGCCTTGATGGATACGACTGAGTTGTCCAAGTCTTCCACCTCTTGACCCTTTTTTGTTGGGCCCAAGTCAACAATAGTGATGGCATATTCTTGAGGAACAATATCTTCTTTCGACTTATTCACCATTGGCACAACAATTTGTATTGAATGGTGGCCAGCTTCATCCCTCTGAATCATGGAAAAAAAATGGTCGGATTCTTCACAGTAACTATCTCTAACCTGGCCAAGAAATTGGCCATATCATCGTCCTCTGGGATCTCTACTAGTACTTTTATTTTCAATCTTTCTTTTAACCAATCAGGAATTGTAGGTTGTTCAATGCCTTCTTCTTCCTGAGCATTCTCTACACATGGAATATCCTAGATTCCTCTAAGAGAAAAAATCATTCCCTCTTGAAATTCACCATCTAGAATATCCATCTCATCCTTGGACTCGAGTATTTTTGTGCCTGTGGGAGATGGGGGTTCATCATCTGCTAGCGAGATTGACTCAATATGAATCAAAGAAGGAATCCTTATTTTGTCCAATGACTCATTAATATGCAATATATCATTCATATTCTCAGACATCGCAAAATGAGGAAGCTTCGATCTTTACTTCTTTTGAGTAGGTTTCTCATCTGCAATCTTCTTTCCTTTCGCCCTTGTAGAGTCATTAATTATTTCCTTCCTTTTCCTTGAATGGGTGCTCTCGATTGGTTCATCACTTTGGGATGCACCTACATTTGAAGAATAGGATTCTACTTCACCCATTAAATTGTAAGTCAGAGTCACATTCCTTCATCGCATATCTTGGACTTTCTAATCTTCCCACCACTATGAATATTTGACAACCGGCCTCATCAAGGTGGTCAGATCTGCTAGCTCTAGTTCTAACCATCTTACAGGAGGAATAGGTTGATTCTCATCAAATCCTAGTTGAATATACTCTCCATCATCCTTCAGCTGATCAGGCACTCGAAAGAGCTCAGTTGTTATGATCAAGTTCACTAGTAGTTTGGATCATATTCTTTTCCTGACGTCATGTATTCATCTGCAGCATTGGCCCAAAAGTCTTTCAGGTCTATCTTATGCTTGTACTTTATTCCATTCATGGTCCTAATGTGGTGGTGAGGATCGAAGTCAACTCTGGAATGGTAAGATGTGAAAGGGTACCATTGCATTTCTAACCTGGCACTTTCAGCTGCCTGTGTTGATGGGCAAGACTCTTGCATATTCCCAATGAAAAATGAAAAGGTGATGGCTTCCTTCTTCTTTGTTCTCTAGAGGCCTTGGTATGTTTCCAGTTGCCTAAGTACCTCAAGAAAGACCATTCTATTAGTGGGATAGATCAGAAGCCGTTAAGGACATCTGGTGAATCCCTAAACTCTTATGTAGGTGAACCTTGGAAACTAGATAAACTAGGATTTGTATTTGCAAATCAAGCTCTTGGCCTCATGAGTAAGCCTTTGATGTGTTCTTTCTTGCAATATTCTAGTGATGTACATTAAGAAGGCATCATTCGTTGTCCTAAAGTGTGACTTTTCATAGAGCTGCAACTGTAGGTAACAATCATAAGATTTGAATTCATTTTCCCCATTTTTCAATGTGCCTCGATAGATCAATCCTACATAAGTCCTTTCCAATAGATAGACAATATAGGAACTCATGTAGAAAGAGATTGTCCTTTCCAAATTTACTAGCTTCTCATGGAGATTGTCACTAATTATCCATGACCAGTTAAACATCTTGACACCTTAGGTGATCTTGTTAGTGAAATAATACATCCATGTTTCAAATGGTGCACCTTGCGGGCTACCCATTACTCTGTTCAATAGTAATATAATATCTCCATATTCCTCCTTGAAGTCATCCGAAGTAATTTCTTTGGCATCTTCTTGATGGAAGCCCTTAGTTTTTCTAACCACTTCTTATTGATGTTGGTTGCACAAAGATCCATCTAATCCTTGTAAAGTTTTATTGCCTCCCCTTTAGTCCTGTATGAAGTTCGCTTATAACTTGGTATGTCAAACGCCTCTTGAATGGCTAATTCTCTAAGATGAGCTAACACTCTGCCATCAAGTGCAACAATCTACCTCTCTTGTGCATTATAGTGTATGGTAAATTCTACCATTAGTTCAACACACTCTACAGCCGATGGAAATCGAGTTGCTTAGACGATGCCATCTGCATCATCCGTTGAGTGATTGGTGTCGGCAGGAATCCATCTTGTTCATACATCCTCTTCTTGAAGTCTTTAAAATATACATGTCCAAGGTTTGTGTCTGTGACGTTCTTCCATTTGGAGTTTATTTTTTATTCCAACTGCAGTCCTTTGTTGGTGAATTTCATTTGGGCCTTTCTCAAAGGTTCTCCTCTGGTGGTCATCAACCTGCAAGAAACATGGAGAAAATATGTTAATTTTAAGATTTATTTTTGATTTTCTTGGACCCTTTTCTCGAAATTTTTACTTTTAGCCTATTGAAAAGTTAAATTACATGAAAAAAATCAAACTAAAAATGACATAATTTGGCTAAGTATTTAGCAAAATTTTGCGAGAATGACTAGTGAAAAAGACAAAAAAGGATAAATAATCTATCAAACTTAGATTTTAAACTTTCGAAATTATTTACTTTTGACGGTGATTCTACCTTAAATTCTAAAAAAATTGCATCAACTTAGAAAAAGCATGCCTAGCCTTCAGAAATTTGATCCTTCAACTCAGAAATTCTCACTTTCCGAAAATCTTCTTCAAAAATTTACTTTCTCTCCAAAAAACTTCCTTCAAGAAATTATCTTTCACAATCTTTGAGAGAGTTAGAATCTCTTTATCATTAAACTTGGAGAAGAATGATTTGAAAATGACAAGCTAAATTCTTTATAAAGTTGAAAGGTTTGATTATTTTAGCAAATTCATGTTTTTTTTCTTAGATTGATCGAACTTAGACTTGTTTTATTTTCTTTGAAATGGCAACTCAATCCTCATTAAAAATCTTTCAGATCTAAATTTTTGAAATTTTTACCTATGTGCCATCCTTGTGAAATCTTTTAGATTTTTCTTCTGAGTTTGAAGATTTTGGCTAAGTGTTGAATATTTCAAGAAAATTTCTAAGTGTTGGAAAATATTAAAATATTCTAAGTGTTAATTTTGATTTTCCAACCTTTTCATTTTTCTAATCATGGCGAAATCTTATTTTTTCCAAGGAAAACTCGTTGTTTCTCATGTCATTTTCCATTTTCCTCTAGGCGAACTTGGAATTTTCCATGCCATTTTGTGTCTGGGGTGGACTTTGTATTAGGCAAGACATAGCATGGCATACTTGATCCTCTTCTTGCCACTCTCCTTTGACACTTAACCATATACATACTTAGCCAATTTCATGAGTCTTCCCTTCCTAGGCATCAATACTTAGCAAAATTTTGAGTTTCCTTTCCTCCTCTTGGTTGGGCAGACTTTAAGACTTCCTTTCCCTATTCTCTTTTAGCATGGCAAACTTCATTAACACTTGGAAATTTTCCTTTTTAGCCAAGGGCGGACTTTACTTGTGCTTGGATAAGCATCATTCAAAGGTGGGGCAGACTTCATCAACTTCATGCCATGCATGGTTTGAGCTTGGGCAGACTTAGCTTAGCCTTTGACAAGGATAGGCGAACTTTACTATCTTCATGCCAAGCTTGGGTGGACTTCATGATGGTTTTTCCATGTTCCCTCCAAGGTGAGGTGGACTTTGCTTGTGCCATTCCAACTTCTTGGTAGACTTCATGGTGCCTTAGCCATTTCCCATCTCTCCTCATGGGCAGACTTCATCAAGTGCTTGACATTGAGTATGGCGGACTTGGAGCTTGCTTTTCCATCTCCATGGCAGACTTTACTTCTCTTGTGCCATCCATCCTTCATGTCTAGGAAATCTTAGTGATGCTTATGCCATGAATTTCTTGCTATTATCTGGATCTTCTAGAACAAAACCCTCGCCATGTGATTTTCTCTTGCTTTTTATGATCTTTTTCTTGCTTTTTTATGATTTTTTCTTGTTTTTTACTCTTGGAGATGTGAAACCTTGATTTTGAAGATGAAAATGTCGACTCCATGACCTGTGGGATCTTGGCACTTTCTAAAAATAGAAATTACTAAAAAATAGAAAAAAGAAAAAGCAAAATTTTTAAAAATAGTAAATCCTAGATTGGTCCAAAAGTGCCAAAAATAGAAAAAGAAAAAAGCAAAAAAGTAGAATCCCTAAAAAGTAGGAAGTGCCAGAATTGACTGAAAGCAATGGTGTTCTTCATCCTTCGGACCTTCTGCACTTTGACGATGTCTAGGCACTGTTCTGGGCTTGAATTCTCTACTGGGCTCGGATGATTTCTCTAAACTCCAACTCCAAACTCTCAAAGCAATGACTTACGAAATTGCAACCTAAAGACAAAAACCCTAAAAAAAGAAACTGTTGGGGGCCCCCATTTGCAATGAGATGATGTGTGAAATAGGTACAACAATACTATACTACATTGAGTGCTTTGTGCATTACTTAAGCTATTCTTATATGGGGCAAGTACACTTGATTTTTCACTTGAGTGTGTAAGTAAGATTTTTCACAATTGTGGTTAAATTGGAGGTGGTCACATTAGGTAAAACACATATAAATTATAACATCCATCTCACTTGATTCAAGTGCAAGATAAGTCTTGTAAATCCTTATAAAAAATTGGATCTAGATCAATGGTGATTCCAAAATCCTTTTGTTTAAACCCATGAAGTGAATATATCATTTTTGTGTGGTTATTTCATCTCATTGCATTACATTTATATTATTTCGATTTATGTGTTGATCATGTTTATGAAATATTTAATATGATTTAAGTCAAAGAGATAATATTAAATTATTTACAAAATCAATTTATATATTGATGGTTCTAAATGTTTGAAAGCAATAATTATGTGTTGAAATAAAAATATCTTGAAATATTTAATTATGAAAAGGCTTTGTTTGCAAATGGCTAGTCTCAAATGTGAAAAGGAAGAAAATGTGGGAAAAGGGTTTAAGGAATTGTGAAAAGGAAAATAATATGCACTTTCATTCACTTGTTACTTTGCTTAGAAAAAACCCTCTCTTTTTTTTCTAAAATATTTTTTTTGTAAATTAGAAATCTTGGATTTGGAATTTCTTTGGGGTGGGTTACCTTGGATTTCAAATTGTAAGTGTATATGTGTTGTATGTATGAGTTGAACATTATGTGGTTTTATGTTCTTACATGTAGTTGACATTGTATTAATATCTACTTGGGATATCCTTAAAATCATATTATTGTATATGGATTGAATTGGAAATATAAGCTCAATTACAAGTTTTGATTTTAAATAGAGGTCAAAGATCTCATCCTACATGTGTGGATGAAATATTTCTATGTTTGGTGTGTGAATTGTTAAGCTTTTGATTCTAAAAGATGATTACTCCCAAGGGTTAGAGAATCATATGAGACATTGTACATTCATAATATATTGATGTTAAATGTCTGGTTTTCATGTCTATTGATTGCTCATATGAAGCCAACAATTGACCTTGGTTGTAAACTTGAAAAAAAGTGTTGTTCAGATAGACTATAAGAGGTTGCAACAACCATACAAAACTCAATCTTTTTTATTCACAACTAACCAAAAAGACCATGCTAAAACATTTAATAAGATGCATTATATTATTTTCTATTACCTTAAAACAAACTTATTTAGAATTCTAAATATATCTAATCTAAGTTTTATTAAATAGTCACCCATTGTGACAAACATATAAAAGATTTCTTACTAAAATATTAGACCCAATTATTCATTGGAGTAATGTCCTTAATTTATAAAATATTTTTTATTTAAAATTTAATTATAATTTTATTAAATTTAGTAGAATTTGAAAAAGATATTTACAAAGAGGTAAAAATGGAAGCGATCCAGATCCAGACCTTTTGTATGCAAACAGATATAATAGCAAAGGCTAATTCAGGCAAAGTGGAGGCAATTGTGAAATTGTTTGCCTTAGATTTTTAAGAGAAATTATCAAATAGAATTAGCTTGCGGCAGGAGCGTTGAAGGCTGGATGCCAGCTAGACTAGCCGTTGGGATAATAGTAACCGCCAGGGTTTGAAGTAGATAATGTTACTGTTGTGTGTTAGGGTTTGAAGGATTGCACAGCTGTTAACCAACGGCACTCAAATTTGAAACCAAAAAAGCAGTTGGCGTAGACGTTAAATTTGATTTCTCCTTGTCATATTCTCATGTTTTCTATTTCTGTGACATGCTGAGGAATTAGAAATTAATAACCTATGACAACAGAGCTATTGGCCAACTTGATCTGAACAAGTACGATACCAGGTATGTGCTTCATGCATACTAAGCCCTTGGTTTTTGAGATTCATTGCAGATTTGATTATAGATAATTCCAAGATTTACAGCTTCTCCTGGGAAATATCATCTTATATAAATATATTTTTACATGAATGAGAAAGTATAATAAGTTTCTTGGGTGAAAATATTTTTGTCTTCTGTTTGTAATTCTTGAATCCTTCATTTGGTATCAGAGCGCACTATACTCTCCTGTGCCTGGACATTTGAAGATTATTTTCTGCATTTAAAAATACATTGGACAGGCCGCTTCTAAACAAACCCAAGAAATGGCCAAGCCCATCGACAACCGCGCTGTCTCACGAAGGTTGCAGTCTGAGCTGATGGCGTTGATGACGAGTGGCGATCTTGGAGTTTCAGCATTCCCAGAGGCTGATAACATGTTCTCCTGGGTTGGTACGATAAATGGGGGAAAAAATACTGTGTATGAGGGACTGGTATATAAAATTTCTTTGCGTTTCCCAACAGAATATCCATTCAAGCCCCCTCAAGTGAAATTTGAAACCGATTGCTACCATCCAAATATTGACCAACTTGGAAACATCTGTCTTGATATTCTTCGGGATAAATGGTCACCTGCATATGATGTTCGAACTGTACTTTTGTCTATTCAGAGCCTTTTGGGAGAACCAAATAATAACTCCCCGTTGAATGAGCAGGCGGCATTACTATGGAGCAATCAAGATGAATTCAAGAAGAATGTGCTAAAGCATTACAAGGATGCTGGCGGTCAATAATTTCTGATTCCAGCATGATGCCATCAATTTAACAAATTATTCTTTTTATTTGATCCCATCAATTGTTTGAAGATGTTATCTGGGTCATTTTTTAATGGAATTTATCATAGCCTGGAAGCTGCAAATGGGAGCATATTTGTGAAAATTTTCACTAGATAATCTTGTAAAGAAATCAAGAAAAATCTGTGAGCTAATTTCACAGGTGTTTGATCAGGTGGCTTGGCTGATTTTGGTCGCTTGGCTTGTGAACATGTTTAAACAGATAGATGAACTGCACATGAAAAGATCAAACTGATGTAGCAGGATCCTCCTCTGCATGGACAATGGTGGCATTATATAATATATATTGAAAGGGTTTTATCTTTTTAGTAATGTACATGGATGTTTGGAAATGTGTGGTCACCATTGAGATAGATATTTAATATTGTTTTTTCAGTTGAAAGCATTTTTAACATTTGATTATTGGTGTATTGTTTCTTGATATCCGTTTTATGATCAGTTGGTTGTTATTGGTAATTGGAGTTTGTATGCATAGAAAATATTAGTGTCATAAACTAGTTCTACTAGTAAGGGCAATAAACATAGCTGGGTCAAATGTTATATGCAAATACTTCTCATCCACCAAATCCCTTCTGTTTCATTAGAACTGAAATGACAAAGAACATATAATCTAAACAACAAAGTTTAGCTAAAAGTTAACTATGAAGAATTAATCAAGCCAAGTGTTAAAAAGGCATGTGTAGTTGGGTATTTACCAAGCATTTAGTAATAAATACATCTTGGAAAGAACCCAAATCATTGGTATCTAGGCTTGACTTGTTGCATGTATGTTGTACTTCTTGATTCGTATAAGCATTGTTCCTTAAAAGAGACTCTTCAAGGGCTTAACAATGAGCCGGTTATGATGGCCCATTATTATGTAATTTGCAAGTTTAAATAATTCTTCTGTTAAATAAGAAATCACTTTCTAGTTTGATTTTATGTGTTTACTATTCTGTAGAAAATAAGCTGGGCCACTCTGTTTCATTGAATGTGTATTATATGGTGTTCTCTCATTCAGAAAACTGATAAAATAAATTAGAATAAATTGGAATATCTATTTCGGGAGTTGTGTTTTATTGAGTTTAAGTGATATTTTGAATGTGTATGATTTTATTTGGATTATAGGAAGTGAAAATTTACTCTTTTGAAAATTTTAATCTCTTAATTTACATTTATCTTCTACAACATTCAAAAGAGAGTTTGCACAATAATAAGAAAATTTAGAGTTTTATTGGAGTTAATTGATACACAATTTTATTTAGATTATATAAAGTAAAAATTTATTCTTTGAAAAAATTTCATCTTTTAAAATAAATTTATTTTATACAACATTTTAAGGAAACTAGTTTGCACTCGCAAGAAAATGTAGAGGTTTATTTGGGTTATGAAAATTGTTATAATATGCAGGATTCTACTTGAGTTGTATGAAGTAAAATTTATTATTGAGAAGATTTTCATCTCTTAATTTACATTTATTTTGAATAACAGTCAGAATTTCAAAGAAGGTTTGGACGGGTGAGAACTTGAACACAGCATTTATGGAGGGTTTGCACACAACAAGAAGAAATTGAACATGAAGACTTCAAAGAAGAGATCAGCTTATAGTATTTTTAACAATGGAATGAAAGTATAAATATATGTAACTTTTCATCTAAATTGATGATTTATATTTATTGTAAACATTCCTCAACAATTATAATTAATAACGATATACCATTTTTTTAGGAGGGGTAGAAATATCCCTCCAAAAACTCTCAAAGATGGTCATACATCCTTGATAGTGTCTCTCTTGTTTTTTACTACTATTTTAAAAAAAAAAAAATTGTGAGAGATATTATTGTGGTAATTTATTTCAATAATAGTAAGTTTTATGTTAATCAAATGCATGTGTTAAAAGTTAATGAAAATGATTTATCTATTTCAATTAAAACCCATAAAATTTTACATTATTTATCTTTCACAAATAATCCATCTCTTTTTTATTTTATAAATATTTTAATTTAAATATAATAAAAATTACTATAATATATTCTAACATTTAATTAAATAATTATAATTTTTTTTGAAATAACTCTTATGGATGGTAGTTTATTTCTTTAGAATAATATTTGGAACTACTATATTTTTTTAAATATAGTATAAATACACTTTCTTCTAAAATAGCATATATTTATTCAAAATTTGGAAAGTGAATAATTAGGAAAATAAATCACAAGATATTAAATAATTTAATTTTATGTGTTCTAGCCTTATTGTTCTTATAAAATAGGATTATAATTCAGCCCTTTTATAAGAATATTAGATTTTGAAGTGGGTTTTAAGGAAATCGGAGGAAAGAGTTTTAAGAAAATAGAAGTTCGTTCTATTATATGCATTAGTATAATATATGTTATATATGTAATACTTATTGTTATATATTGTATTGCTTATTTGTTTGGAGAAATATAGGGGTTTTATAATAAAAATATAATATTTTTCAATTATAGTAAATTAATCATTTTATAATTTCTTTTTTTTATTAAAAATATGTAATTTATTTACATATTATTTTAACATGTTACATGTTATTTGTTTGAGTTGCATAACATGTATGTGTAACATGTCATAAAATTATACATTGTGTCCAAGGCCCTTGTGCAATTTAGGGTTGAATAATGGGTGTGTCAAGGTTGCATGAATGCATGTATGATGTTGCATCAAGTGTGAATCAAACTTGTATGATGTACTTAGAGTGCTTGTGTGCATTAATATTGGGGGCATTTATTTTATTAAGTTTTATAAATGTGATTGATTCATATGGAATGTAAATTGGTTAAATGTTATGTTTATCATTTAGTTTTGTGTATAATACTCTTCATAATTTGTTTATATGAAATTTATGCAATGATTATATCACATGTGTGAAACCAAATGGTATTTATATATGTGATTGATTTGAATGCCATGTATATGAGCATCATTCATATTAAGTTTGTATTGTGTTCTTAATGTATATATGTGCACAAAACTTTTGTGTTGGTATTGTATCAAGTGTGAACAAAATTTGTATGGTGTGCTTAAAGTGCTTATGTGCATTAGTATAGGTGGCATTTGTGTCATTGATTCATATACATGTGATTGAATCAAATGGAATATAAATTGGTTAAATGTTATTTATTTCATTGAGTTTTGTGCATAATACTCTCCATAGTACTTCCATAGTGCTAATTTTTATTAAAGTTGTATCCAATATGCTTGGTGTACTAATGTAAATTAGGGTTTGACATCAATGTGATTGACTTGTATATACATCCTTTCTTATATAAAAATTATGTTATGATTACATCACATCTGTGAGTTTAAATTGTATGGAATACATCATATAATTTTGCGCATTTGATTGAATGGTATTTATATCATTGAGTTATATTGGATTAATTTGTACATCAATGTCATGTACATGATGATAATTGATATTAAGGTTGTATTGTGTTCCCAATGTATATATGTGCATGAGGCTTTTATGTTGTTAGATCAAGTGTGAATAAAACATGTTTGATGTGCTAAAATTTCTTGTGTACATTGGTCTTGTGGTAATTTATGTTATTCAATTTAGTATACATGTGATTGCTTCATATGGAATGTAAATTACTCTAGTTTATATTATGGTTTAATGTTATTTGTGTCATTGATTTTTGTGCATAATACTCTTTATAGAATGTACGTGGGACTAAATTTTTATTAAACTTGTATAGTGTGCTAATGTGAATTATTCTTTGGCATGTGTGCAATTGACTTGTATACACATCCTTTCTTATCTAGAATTTTATGCTATCATTATATTACACAAGTGAGTTGAATTTGTATGGTGTACCTTGTGCTTGTGTGCATTAGGAGTGAATGATATTTACATCATTTAGTTATATGTGATTGATTTGTATTACATGTACATGGGGATAGATCATATTAAGGTGGTATTATGTGTCCAATGTGTATATGTACATAACACTTTTTATGTTGGTGTTGCATCATGTGAATCAAAGTTGTATGGTGTGCTTAGAGTGCTTGTTTGCATTAGTATTGTTGGAATTTATGGACCATTAATTTATATACATGTGATTATTTCATATGGAATTTAAATTGGTTTAGTTTATATTATGGTTGAACATCATGCATGTCATTGCGTTTTTTTAATAATACTTTGTATGGCTTGTACATAGCGTTACTTTTTAATAAATTTATATGATGAGCTAATATAAATTAGGATTTGTCATGTATGCAATTGACTTGTATACACATCCTTGTTTATATGAAATTTATGTTATGATTGCATCACATATATAAATTGAATTTGTATTGTGAATATCATGTGCATGTGTTCATTAGGATTGAATTCTATTTATATCTTTGAGTTGTATGTGATTTTTTTGTATGGTATATAAATGATGACAATTCATATTAAGGTTATTTATTGTGCTATCAATATGTATATGTGTATAAGGATTTTATGTTGGTGTTGCATCAATTGTGAATTAAACTTATATAGTATGCTTAGAGTGCCTGTGTCCATTAGTATTGTTGGCATTTATGTCATTAAGATGTATACATGTGATTATTTCATATGGAATATATATTGGTCTTGCTCATATTATGTTTGAATGTTATGTATGTCATTAAATTTTATGCATAATACTCTCCATGGCACATACATGGGTCTAATTTCAATTATATTTGTATGGTGTGCTAATGTGAATTAGCATTTAGCATGTATGCAATTGACTTGTAAGCACATTCTTTCTTATACATGATTTTATGTTATGATTACATCATATGTGTGAATTGAATTTGTATGGTGTACTTTATGTGTTTGTGTGCATTAGGATTGAATGGTATTTATATTATTGATTTATATGTGATTAATTTGTATTCTATGTAAAGGAGGATAAATTATATTTAGGTTGTATTGAGTGACTGATATGTATATATGCATAAGGCTTTTATGTTGGTGTTGAATCAAGTGTGAGTTAAACTTGCATGGTGTTCTTAGAGAGCTTGCATGTGTTAGTATTGGTGTAGCATCAAGTGTGAAACAAACTTGTATGGTGTGTTTAGAGTGTTTGTGTGCATTAGTGTTAGTGGCATTTATGTCATTAAGTTGTATACATGTGATTATTTCATATGGAATAAATATTGGTCATGTTCATATTATAGTTGAATGTTGTGTATGCCATTGAATTTTGTGAATAATACTCTCCATGGCACATACATAGGGCTAATTTCAATTAGATTTGTATGGTATGCTAATGTAAATTATAATTTAGCATTGATACAATTGATTTGTAAACATATTATTTATTATATATGATTTTATGTTATGATTACTTCATATGTGTGAATTGAATAATTTGTATGGTGTACTTTATGTGTTTGTGTGTATTAGGATTAATGGTGTTGACATCATTGACTTATATGTGATTAATTTGTGTTCTATGTATAGGAGGATAATTTATATTAAGGTTGTATTGTGTGCTTGATATGTATATATGCACAAGTCCTTTATGTTGGTGTTGAATCCAAAGAAAATTAAACTTGTATGGTGCTCTTGGAGTGCATGCATACATTAGTACTATTTTTGCATCAATTTTTAAACTTGTATGGTGTTCTTGAGTGTTTGTGTGCATTAGTATTGGTGGCATTTAGGAGGATAATTCATATTAAGACCATATGGTGTTCCTGATATGTATATATGCATAAGGATTTTATGTTGATGTTGAATCTAGAGTGAATTAAACTTTTATGTTTTTCTTAGAATGCTTGTATGCATTAGTATTGGTGTTGCATCAAGTGTGAAACAAACTTGTATGGTATTCTTGAGTGTTTGTCTCCATTTGTATTTGTAGGATTTATGTCATTAAGTTGTACACATGTGATAATTTCATATGGAATATATATTAGTCTTGTTCATATTATGGTTGAATGTTATGTATGTCATTGAATTTTGTGCATAATACTCTCCATTTCACATAGATAGGGTTAATTTCAAATAAGTTTGTATGGTGTGCTTGGTGTGCTAATGTGAATTAAGATTTAGCATGTATGCAATTGAATTACAAGTAAATTGTTTCTTCTACATAATTATACGTTATGATTACATCATATATGTGAATTAAAATTTATGTGTACCTTATGTTTGTGTACATTACGATTGAATGTTATTTATATCATTGAATTATATGTGATTAATTTACGCCGAAGGCGTATCCTATTTGAAATGAACCAACCTGATATATGCGATCAACGGCGTGCAATGCAGGACAGGAGATGGACTATGATCAGAGTGATCTAATCCATTCATCAGAAAATTTAATGTTGCCACTGTGCTTAGAGATGTCGACAGAAGATGTGAAAACGTGTAATACGCTTTACACAGTACAGGCACCCCCAACTTGTTGCAAGGATTGAATGCAGATTAATGCAGATTAGATAATCAAATCTACTACAGCTGTAAGCAATCCATCTCACTTAACTTAAATGACTCTGCTGGCGGATAGATCAATCAATCCATCTCACTTAACTTGAATGACTCTGCTGGCGGATAGATCAATCAATCCATCTCACTTAACCTGAATTAACTGCATTTTTTTCCTGCATGCTTATCTAGGAAATCTAGCCGTATGACTACTTCGTTTTAGTCTGCTAGGGCTACAAATCCTCAACAATCTAGCAAAGCACCCTAGAAATTGTAGCAAGATCAGAAGCAACAAAAAATTCCTGCTCAAAATTGTTGAATTTACAGAGGTAAAGGTAAATTTTGAGTCCCAAGCACGAATTCAAAATGTAAAGTTATCTTTGCATTTGTTGAAAATGCTTGCTAGGGCGCAACAGGGGAAGCGTTGAGAAAACAGATACTGGAAATTGTTTTCACAATAATAAATATAAGAGATTTTCTTCTTTACCAAGGATTCGATCATGTGCAGCTCCAAATCCCGGCTGCTGAGACTCTGGCAAGCCTTGCTATGGAAGATGAGGGCAGAGAGAGCATCGGAAGCACCGGCGAAGTGATGGATGTTCTTTTTTCTCTGTTTTTCATGCACAGTGATGAGGGGACAAAAAAGCTGGTTTCGAAGGCCAGTGAAACCCTGACCCTACTCTCTCTTGAAAATAAACACAACTGTCGATCAATAATGAAACTTACAAGCAGTCAATGTGGCGATTGTGACGGTGTGGTCGCAGTCTTGATCGCTGCGCTAAGTGATTCTTTTCAGGCCGTACACGCGGCAAGAATCCTTCAAAACATTTGTGAGTAAGCTGAAATAGATTATGATGAACTAAGGGAGGTTTACATGGTTTTCTAAATACTTTCGTTTAAATTTGCAAACCCTATATTCATATGCATCAGGGTTTGAAGCTGTGTAGAAATGGCAGAAGTTGCAAAAAGGTGAAGTAACTCGGGTTGGACAGCCTGTTCTTTCATTTAGTGACAGTATAAATGCCATTGGATGACATATGTGCCTTACGTAAGCTACAGTTATTATGTTCCATGGGAAGGGGTTTGGTTCATTCATGTGGTCAATAACTATACAAACATCCACCAGACTTCTGCACTTGTTATATGTGGTGATGAATTTATTTTGTCAAATTGTGTTTGTGGAAAATTTAAATCTATTTTTCTATTGATGTGTTTGTCAATTTTCTTGGTCTCTAAATGGACTTTCTTGGCAATTTAGTTGTGCAACGATTACAGATCTGTAGAAGTTTCTTTAGGAGCATTGTATTGGAATGTTTCCTTCAAGAAACATTGTTTCAAGTTCTGGTTCTCTAAGGTTATATGTGCCGTTTTTACTATTTATGAGGTAAGATATTTTTTTGAAAGGGTCAAAATTATTTTAGAGAAAGCATAATTTGTCAAGTTCACATAACAAATAAGAGTTTCATAATTATTTATGAGGAAATGACAAGTTGGGATTAAATAAGAGTTTCATTGAAACCATGTTGAAGTCAACAAAAAAAAAGCAAAAGTAATAGTAAACTAACAGCACAAGAACACTCATTGTTGAGGTGAAGAGAGGTCATTCAAAGAGTCCACATCCCATTCCTCTCAGAAATTTGAAGTGGTCCTCCACCACCTCCATCCCATAGATTTCTCATTTTCCCTCCTTCGAATTCTAGTTGTTTTACTTCATCCAACATCAAGAGATTTTTCCTTCATGTTAAGAATACCATACTAGAACATGGTAATGCTAGCACCAGATTTTCTAATAGTAGTTCTACGAAGCTAAATAATCTTGTTCAAGTGTTCAAGCCAACTTGTTTACTTTTAATCTTGAGCAATCAAATACAATTTCTATGTAGCCAAAAAAAATGGGCACTTTGCAATATCAGCGTACGATTTTTTCGAGACCGTACTCATTGCAATATCAGACTTTGTGGTATGTCAATGCCACTTCAGAATAGTGGGATACAGAGTAAGGGAAAAACCAAAGTCAATAAGGCATATAAATGAAAATTCGATCACTAAGATGAGCATTAAAGTAAAAAATAGCGACATTGCCTGAGAACCTGTTCCTTACAGACATATGTCAATCAGATAAATAATTTAAAATTTTCCCAATTAACTAGATCTTCTAAAAAATAGTTCTTCGAGTTGTCTACTTCCAACCTTTTTATGGTTATCTATATAAGTTCAATTCACATACTATTTGAGCCTCAAACTCAAATCTTGACAGAGTTGCAATAAGTCCACAATTTGCTTTCCAAATCTTTCTATAACTACTATAAGATTAGGTACAAGCCAATTCTCAAATGTACCTGGATCTATTAATTTCTCGTTGAGGTTAATGGCAACTTGCATTTTGTACCTTCTCACACAATGAGGTTGATTTCATTGTTAAACCATATCATGATAGGGATTCCATCTTTTTCTGGCCAATTAAGTCTCTTTTTTTATCATTTCTAGTTTTTGTGTGAAGTTGTTTTCTCTAACTCTCAAACACTAGAGCAGTTTACTAATAATGGTAATATTTTTATTGTCACTTCGCAAGTTGTGATCTTATTAAGAATTGAGTTTCAGGAGAAATAAAATTTCATGGGCTTCTTTTTCAACCTCTTGAATCATAAGAAATGTAGTGAATATTGCATTGAAAGAATAGGTGGTTGTTTCCTTAGAGCTTCACTATAAAAAGATAAAGACCTAGAGAAATATTTCTTAAAAAATAGGAAAATGAACATATTCAAATGCCACCTTTGTCATTTGCACATCCATTTTATTGTAGGGCTAAAATCAGTTCTAATGTCAACTCATTCTGAACAATGAACATATTTTGTATGTATGTTTAGCTGATAGGCTTAATTCCAGAGTTGCTTCAGTCTCTAGAATAGAGGATATATACATCTCGCAAAGGCTCTTCCCATATCTTTCCATTGCCTAACCACATGTAGGTGACTTTTGATGATGAGTACTTTTGTGTTGTATATTTCCAACCCCTGATGACTTGATAATTGAATATTTTATTTTGATCTATTTCATACTTCCTAATATGACTTCATTCCAACTTATTCAAATTTGAAATATCATGCACTTTTGTAAACTATAAACAGATAGCAGGTTTCCACAAGCAATGATTACCAAAACCTTCCTAGTACTCTCTAATGTATGGATTTTTGAAAGTTAAGTTTTGTAATTTTAATCAAAGCCTAATTATCTTCCTCATTTAGAGGTTTTGTTTCGATCATGTTTGGATCCCTATAAAAAGATGCATAGCTAATTTGAACCTATCACTTCTCCATTGAGACCTTTGTTGCACAAACATCATTTGCTAAATGGCCTACCAATTTACCTCACGTATTGCAAAATGTTTGCACAAAATAGACCAAGTATTTTGCTAATTTACCTCCCACACCTCTTCAGTGTACCCATTGTGCACCAAGGTGCAATTGCTAGTTTGTATTCTATTTATAGGCAGGTAATTCATATTAAGGTTGTATTGTGTGCCTCATATGTATATATGCATAAGGCTTTTATGTTGGTGTTGAAACAAGTGTGAATTACACATGTATGGTGTTCTTAGACTGCTTGTATGCATTATTATTGGTGTTGCATCAAGTGTGAAACAAACTTGTATGGTGTCCTTAGAGTGTTTGTGTGGATTATTGGTGGAATTTATGTCATTAAGTTGTATACATGTGATTATTTCATATGGAATATATATTGGTCTTTTTCATATAATTATGGTTGAATATTATGTATGTCATTGAATTTATGCATAATACTCTCTATGGCACATACATAGGGCTAATTTTAAATAAATTTGTACGGTGTTCTTGGTGTGCTAATGTGAATTATACTTTAGCATGTATACAATTAAATTAAAAGTAACTTGTTTCTTATAGATAATTTTATGTTATGATTAAATCAAGTGTGAATTAAAATTTGTACGGTGTACCTCATGTGTTTGTGTGCATTAGGATTGAATGGTATTTATATCATTCATTTATATGTGATTAATTTATATTCTATGTATAAGAGGATAATCCATATTAAGGTTGTATTGTGGGGCTCATATGTATATATATGTATAAGGCTTTTACGTTGGTGTTCAAACAAGTGTGAATTAAACTTGTATGGTGTTCTTAGAGTGCTTTTATGCATTATTATTGGTGTCGCATCAAGTGCAAAAAAAAACTTGTATGGTGTGCTTAAAGTGTTTGTGTACTTGGATTGTTTTTGTGTACTAATATCAGTGCCATTTATGTCATTTAATTGTATATATGTGATTATTTAATATGGAATATATATTGGTCTTGTTCATATTATGGTTGAATGTTATGTATATCATTGAATTTTGTGCATAATACTTTCCATGGCACATATATAGGGCTAATTTCAATTACATTTGTATGGTGTTCTTGATCTGCTAATGTGAATTAGGCTTTAGCACGTATATAATTGATTTATAAACATGTTGTTTCGTATACATGATTTTATGTTATGATTACATAATATGTATTAATTGAATTTATATGGTGTAGTTTATGCATTTGTGTGCATTAGGTTTGAATGGTAATTATATCATTGATTTATATTTGATTAGTTTATATTCTATGTATAGGAGGATAATTCATATTAAGGTTGTATTATGTGTCTGATATGTATATATGTATAAGGCTTTTATGTTGGTGTTGAATCCAAAGTGAATTAAACTTGTATGGTGTTCTTAGAATGCTCGTATGCATTAGAATTGGTGTTGTATCAAGTGTGAAACAAACCTATATGGTGTCCTTAGAGTGTTTGTGTGAATTATTATTGGTAGCATTTATGTTTTTAAGTTGTATACTTGTGATTATTTCATATGGAATATATATTGGTCTTGTTCATATTATGGTTGAATTTTATGTATGTCATTAAATTGTGTGCACAATATTCTCCATGGCACATACATAGGACTAATTTCAAATAAATTTGTATGGTGTGCTTTGTGTTCTAATTTGAATTACGCTTTAGCATGTATATAATTGACTTGTAAGTAAATTATTTATTATAGATAGTTTTATGTGATGATTAAATAATATGTGTGAATTAAAATGTTTATGTCATACCTTATGTGTTTTTGTATATTAGGATTGAATGGTATTTATATCATTGATTTACGTGTGATTAATTTGTATTCTTTGTATAGGAGGATAATTCATATTAAGGTTGTATTTTGTGTCTAATATGTGTGTATGCATAACACTTTTATGTTGGTGTTGCATAAAGTATGAATTAAACTTGTATGGTGTTCTTAGAGTGCTTGTATGCACATTAGTATTGGTGACATTAATGTCATTGTCATATATATGTGATTGATTCATGCAAAATGTAAATTGTTCTAGTTGTGCATAATAGTCTACATGGTTGAATGTTAAATTTGTATGGTGTGCTTGGTATACTAATGCAAATTAGGCTTTGGCATGTATGCAATTGACTTGTATATGTGCATCCCTATTTATATAAAATTTATGTTCTAGTTACACAAAATGTGTGAATTGAATTTACATGGTGTACCTCACATGCTTGTGTGATTAAGGATTAAGTAGTAGTTATAATTGTTTTGTGCCCAATGTGCATATGTGTGTCAATAAATCTTTGTTATGTATGCAATTAACTTGTATAAACATCCTTTTTTATAAAAAAAATTATGTTATGATTACATGACATATGTGAATTGAACTTGTATGGTTTAACTCACATTCTTGTGTGTATTAGGATTGAGTAGTATTTATACCATTGTTTTCCCAATGTGTATATGTTCATCAATAAGGATTTTTGGATTTGGCACATATAAATATCCTTGTTTAGTATAGATTTTATGTTAGTACTATCAAGTGTGAGTCAAAATTGTATAGTGTTCTTGTTTGCATTATTATTGGTGAAATTTATATCATATTAGTATTGAATAACATGTATCTCATTTAGTCATGTACATATTAATTTTAATTTATGTATAAGGGGAAAAATTGTATTCAAGTTATACGTCATACCTAGTGTGTTAAATTGAATTAGGATTTGACATATAGGTTATTAAATTGTATGGATACCCTTCTTTATATGTTTTTTTTCTAGGGTTAAATTACAAGTGTGAATTCAATTTGTATGGTGTTCCTAGCATGCTTGTGTGTATTAGGATAGAGTGGTCTATATGTGATTTATTTGTATAACATGTAAATGAGGATGATTCAAATTAAAATTGTATTGTGTACCCAATGCATGGTTAGTGCACTTATGCACATTATTTAATTATTTTGTATTTATGTCATTGATTTGTATGTGATTGGTTCAAATGACATGCACAAAGGACTAATTCATATTAGAGTTGTATTGTATGCCTAATATGAATATGTTCATTAGGATTTTAATATTTGATAGGGGTTTAATGAAACATCAAAACATCCTTGTTTGAAATGGATTTTATGTTAATATTTTGGAACTTCCATGAACCAAACTTTTTGGGTGTGTCTTGTGTGCTTGTAATAATTATAATTAGCAACATTCATGTCCTTCAATAATTTTCATGTGATTGATTCAAATGGAATGTAAATGGTTCTCATTCATAATATTGTTGAATGTCATGTTATGGTTGAATTTGTATTGAATTTGTATGGTTTACCTAGTGTACTTATACATTACAAATGAATAATTATTTATGTGATTCATTCATATAACACGTGAATAGGGATAATTCACATTAAGGTTATGTTGTGTGCTTGATGTGCTTATATTAGTGTGCCTAAGGAACCCAATCATAAAATTTGTGTACCCTATTTCTCTAAGGGTGTCACTAACACATGTAAATATCCTTATTGATATGGATTTAGGTTTGTGTTGCATCAAGTACATGAATAAAAATTGTATGATTTTCCTAGTATACTTGTGTGAATTCATATTGGTGATGTTTATGTCATTGATTTGTATCCATGTGATTGATTTAAATGGAATATAAATGGTCCTAGTTCATATCAAAGTTACATCGAATGCATATATATAGATATGTGTCCTTACGAGCACTTATTTATATGTATATCTATGTGTTCCCTCTTACACACACATATGTGTATTCCTATATGTATCTCATATGTATTAAGAAAGACAAGTTATTTAAACCTTGTGGTAAGAAAATGACACAACAACCTCAATTTAACATACCTTCAAAACATTGCTAACAACCCTAGACACGCTTAGGTTTACAAAACCAAAATACTTGATCGACACTAAGCTTAGATGATAGTGCCAAAGGAATCATAACTTTACCCTTCTCCCAAGTGATACTCCCCCTCTCTCTGGAGGTGTTAAAAAAATTCTCTTGCATTTCAACTCATGAAATAAACGAGTAGTTATCCAAAAACCTTGGCATCATGATCATATCATTGCATTTTCATCAACAATTTTTTTAAAAGTAGAATCATCACATTGCATTTCATCGTAATCATGTCATCAAATATCCATCAAAAATTCATTTAAATGCAGTAACATAGCATTGCATTTAAATTCATCATAATATTTAACTTTCAAGATTTCATAGTCTCATGTTTCATCATAATAATTACCATAAAGTGAAAAGTAATTTTAGAAATCTTGGGTGCTGTAATATTATTGAATATCTTAAGAGGGAGTTGTACATCATAAACTTTAGAGAGTAACTATTTTATATAGATATAGTTAACTCAATTGTTGGAAATCGAGTTGTGCCTAATTTGGGAAATGGAGTAAAAGATTATATTTTAAATTTAAAGGTGAAAATATGTTAACCAACATATTTTTGTTGAATCCACTAGGGAAAGAACAAAGATAATTATAAGTTTTCCTTACACATTCTTGTTTGATTCTTTCATGAGTAAGTATAGTTTTACCACATAATAACGTCTTCCATGTACTTCAGCTGAATTTAAATTGGGTTCAAACAGAATAAGAAGACATATTATTAGAGTTAAACACCTTGTCTTGGAGGTTTAGAAAGAGTGCAAAAGAGAATCACAGAGCCAACCAAGTTTAGAAAAAGAAGAGGAGTTAGGTGAAGAACTTACAAAAATTGAGACCCGAACTATAGTTAATAATCATTGATAGAATTGTTGTTATTCCTAGAGCTCATATCAAAATATAAGTTATCAAACCTTACTAGCTACACTGGATTCCAAATGATATATACCAAAGGTGAAAGGAGGAGAGGCAATATTAATCTAGTTTTCAAAGCTTGACAAGAGGGTAATTTCTTTATTTATGCATGTATGAATAGGACAATTATATCTACAAGTAGGTCATATTCATACACAAGAGGGGAACACTATTCTCCCAACTATCAAGACCTTATTCTACACGGTACTATAGTGCCCAAAGTTGTTAACTTTACACATATTAACATGGCTCATCAATTACGAGTTCTATGGGGGCATCGATAGTACCTTTGGTCCTTGGTGTTTAGTTGCATGAATTCCCTAAAGGTTTTAAAAAACCCATTCCTAAATTCAAAGGAGATGGTAAGGTTTCCATTGATGAACATATTAATAATTTATTTGCTGCATGTGGGGTGCTTGGTGTATAAAATGAAGACGTAGCAGTTATATTATTCATGGAATCATTGACTGATGTTACTATTGAATAGTTATATCACCTCCCTAATTCTTCATTTAATTCATGGGAAGCAATGAGAACCAAATTTGAGAATAGATTCAAAAGAATGAAGATGAACATTTTTTCTTGCATAATTAACTCAACTAAAGAAAGAGGTTCATGAACCTATGAGAGAATTCATGGCTAAGTTCAATAAATTGGTGAACAAGATTAATAATGCAAAAATACCTACTCCAAAGAATTAAAAAATGCGTCTTCATCATTTCACAACCACCAGAAATTAGCTTTCATTTGAGAAGAACATGGGTATCCAATTTGGATTTAGTGTAGACCATGGCAATCAAATTAGAAGATGATCTAATTACTACAGGAAAATGAAAAAGAGAATCACATTCAAGTAAATCTCAAGTGTCTACCTCATCAAACCCTATGGTTCAAAGACTAGCTAATGACATAATTGATTTGAAGAGACAAATGCCCAAAAACTCCCAACCATAGAAAGATGTGCCCAGGAAGGGAAGTCTACATGAGCCAAATAATAAAACTCTCCCTCCACCTCCCACTCAACAAAGATTGGCTATAGAAGCACCACTGGGTGGGGATAAGAAGAATATGTGTACTTTCCTCTTAACTATAGATCACAATGGAGAAAAATTCCCAAAAATGAACAAATTTATGCAAATGACTAGCAAAAAGGAGGTTATTGAAGAAATTACTGATGAGCAAGATATTTCTAATTATTATGACCTGACTCTACCATTCATTTTCTTGAATATGAATCAAAATCAAAGAGAGGAAAATATATTTACACTACTTTAGACAATTATTCGTGTGCAACATTAACTCAAAATCAAAAAAATCAAATAAAAAAGGTACATAAAATACCCCTAAATTCTTACTGACCAAAATCTAATGCTTCATCTAAAAATGGTTCTTCTTCTTAAGGAAATTAGAAAATTTTAGAAAATAATTGATTCATCATTAATTGAAAAATCTTCTAGTTCTTTTGATAATAGATTCTTCAAAAAATTAAAGATACAGATTTCATAGGTGGAATATTTAAAAATGAATCTTAAGGAATTAGAAAAATTTGTGAGGTGTGTGAAATCTAAGAGTTCTAAAACTCGTTTAGCCTCAAATGACCAGATGATTAACACTGAGGAGCCCTCATCTAGCTTATCCATTGGTAGAAAAAGTCTCACATTAAATAACCCTAGTGAAAAACCTAATCCTTTCTACATGTTGTGCCATAGAAAAATGGCCCCTTGTCATTTTCATGGACTTTTAAGTCTTGTTTCATAATTTTTGGTCCATTTTGCTTTGATTTAATGATGTAACATGGCTTGAACATGCATATTTAGGTACTAAAATTCAAATAATGACATCTTGTGAAGGTGTTGTCAAGTGTTGTAAAGAATCTCTACACTTTTCTAGACTATTCATTACAATTCACCTAAAAACCACCTTTTCATCACTCATCATTGTCCTATTTTGAAGTGTTGTAAAGTCTTGTAACAAAATTTCACACTTTTTTAGGCATAACTTCACTATTTACACCTTTCTTATGCTTTATTTGACCCCTTTATACCCTTATAAGCTTTAATTAAGTGCATTGTTGAATGTAAACTCGACAAACAACATTAAATATGACTTAATTCCCGATACCCATTTTCAGGTCCTAGGTGGGACCCATTTGCCATGGGTGGCGAATGAGTCCTCCTTGGCTCCAAATTCAAAATTTTAAAAAATTTCCTTTCGGGTTTTTATTCAAAATCACTTGATATTGACCTGTGATGAGGTATTAACAGGTTACTAAGGTACAAGATTGTATAAATAAGTTTTTTTATATCCATTTCAACCCCCATCAACACCCATTCATCAAGTTCACTCATTCACCTATTCACTCAACCATTCAAGCATCTTACAACATCAAATCAAGCACTATTCAAGCACTCTAGAGCATCCATTGACATCACTTCAGATTTTCATCAACAAGGGTTTAGTAAGTTGATAGCATTTTCATGTTATTTGTTTATCATTCTCTTGCATTTCATTGTTTTACTAAGGGTTTGATTACCAAAGTGGGGTTTGACCAAGGCAAACCCCTATTTTCTAACCCTCAACCATTTTCCCCCTTTGCATGTGTGTTTGCAGACCTTTGTGTGCAAATTTAACAAGCATTTTGGTGATTGAAGAGTGGTCAACAAGTCAACTAGATGCTTCAAGTCAAATCAATCATATTTCAAGCTTGGAGAAGGTTTTCTATCTGTTTCTTGCATAATTGACTTCAACAACCTGACAAGCAGACATTTCTAGATCTGGTGTTGCAAAGTTGTCTCTTGATTTCTCAAAATTTTGGGAGAGGATTGATTCACCACCAGTGGAAAATGAGTCCCACCTTAAGACTGAAAATCTAGGTTTTGTCAGATTCTGAATCCTGACAGTCAGAAATTGGTTCCCGATAGTTTTTCACCAGAAGCAGGACTAATTCGCCACCCTAGGAAAAGGAGTCCCACTGTTAATTTTCAGTAATTTCAGACAACATTCCAAAGATTCCAGATTCCTCAAATCTTTCCTAGGTGCACTCTGATTCAACCCATTTCTTCTTGTTCTGCATTTATTTATCTTTTAGTTCATTGTTTGCATATCATAGTGTGTTTTCCAACATAGCATAAATCTTAGTTTTGCATTCATATTCAGTCTTCTATATCACTTAATTGCATTTATTTCATCATTTAACATCACACAGGGTGTGTGCAAGAAGTTGAGTCCACTTTTTGGCCAAAAAGTGGAAGTGTTTTTCCTGATTTTCAGAATTTGACACATTTGACCTTAAAATTTGAAGCACTTAGAGATGAAATCTTTAACAAAGTCACTAATCATAAAATGTAGTGCTCGGAGTCTAGTTTCCAAATATATAATTTATTTCAATACCTAGATTGTACAAATTGAGTTTTAATAGGCATTTCTAAAAACCACTGTTTAAAAGTCATTTTTTTTACCATACCATGCACGTGTACGACATCCATATTTTGACTTAAATTATCATATTTTTCTAAATCCTTTTGGGAAAAGTTTTATGACTCACTAAAGCTTGTTCTTGATATTTTTTTGTAATTTTTTATTGAATATTTTTTTTTTCAATTTTTATTAGGCAGATTTGTCGTTTTGAAAAATCGTCATGTACTACATGCATAAGATGACCTAAACTCATCATTTTTTTTATTTTATTTTTTCAAATTGAAAAGAATTGTCTGAATTTTGTTCTCGTGCAATCCGTTTTCAAAATGTTATGTTGATCAAAAGTTATTAAAATAGTAAAAAACTCTAATATTTAAAGTTTATGGACCAATTTTATTAGAAATTAATTGAAAAATAGAAAAAATAATTCAATTGCAAAACAAATTACATATTTAGAATCTGCATTGTTTCATCTAAAATGGGTTTTAATTTCGTCAAAAAATTATGCAAAAAAGGTCGTTAGCCATATGTTCAAAGTTGATATTTTTCTTTGACATTGTTAGGACCTTCAACTTGCAAGTCAAACCAGGTTGAAGGCCTAGGTTCAGACTTCCAATACTTTTCCCAAACCAAAAACCTAGGCAAAAACCCGACCACAATGCAAAACAAAATTCAAATTTTAAAAAACGGGATCCTGATTATAAAACGGGATCTCATTTATTAATAAACGGGATCCCGTATTATAATCGAGATCCTATTCCTCATTTGAAAGTATTCGGACTGTTGTGAATGGAACAGGATCCTGTTTTATAAACGAGATCCTGTTGCCTTTACAACAGCTATGACATTCAATTCCCATGAACGAGATCTCGATTATTAAACGGGATCTCGATTATTAAATGGGATCACGTTTATTAATAAATGGGATCCCATTTAATAATTGGGATCTCGTATTATAGTAAGCAGGATCCCATTTTATAAACGAGATCCTGTTTATTTTATATAAATACACTGTGGAGAGTTACTGTGAAGTCTGCAACTTCACATGTACGGCTGAGAGCACTAAAAGTGAATTATTTTTCATAAGTTATTGTATTTACAAGTGGTGAACTTGATTTTTGGTTGATTTTATCAAACAGAGCATCATCTACACCATTTTTGAAGTGAAATTGTGTTATTTTTGTGCTTGTTTGGAGGAACAAAAGGTTTCAATTTGCAATATGGATTGAATTTTTCAAAGGAAGCTTGAAGAAAACAATTTTTAAAGTGGAATTGTGGTAGTTTCTTCTTGTTTTGAGGAACACAAGAGGAAGAATTTTGTCCTAATAGGTATTCAACTTCCAATTTGGATTGAATATTTTGAAGTATTTCACTAAATTAACATTCATTTGTGCTTGAGAATTTTATAATTATGGGAGATAAAGCTCGTAATAAGAGAAGAAAGGCATTGACTCCTCAAGAAGTTGAAGCAAATAGAGAAAAAGAGAGACAAAGACAAAGAGAAAGAAGAATGAGAATGAAATCAATGAATGATGGTGGAGCAACCAATTCAACAACTATTGAAGATGAAAACATTGAGGATACCATGGTTGTAGATGAAGGTAATTTGCAAGGAGTCAATTTGGAGAAGAATATGATTATACAAACAAGTCCTACTATGTCTTCAAATCCCTCTTTGAATGCTATGGAGAATGTTTCAATATGCACAAATCCAGGTACGTCTTCAAATCCACATGTTAGTGAAATGGTAAATTTGTATGTAGAAGTTTTACAAGATGTTGGACTTAATGATGTTGACATTGACTATATTCAAAGAGATGAAAATTTTATAGAATTTGTTGGAAAACAAAGGAAAATCCTTTTACAAAAATGAAAAATCAAAAATGATCATTTTCTTTGAAAAAAATGAAAAAAAACCTATATTTTGATGAAATGAAAAATGAAAATGAAAACCGCTTTGTTGATGAAATGAAGATGAAATGAAAATGAAACCATTTTGTTGATGAAAAATGAGAAAATGAAAATGAAAATGAAGATGAAATGAAAAATGAAAACCGTTTTGATGAAAATGACAATGAAAATGAAATGAGAACTATTTTGTTGATGAAAAAATGAAAAATGAAACCGGCTTAATGATGAAAATGAAGCATGAAAAATCTAGAATGTGATGTTGAATTTAATGAAAATAATTTTTTAACAGCGGTGTTTTCGATAATATTTATGGTCAAATTTCTTGGAGGAAATAAGAACACATGCTAATAGAATATACACCAAATTATTTTATCGTAAAAAAATTGCATTTCAATGTCAACTAATGATACAATTGATGAGAATGCAAAAAATGAGGAAAGTAATGAAAAGGTTAGGCTTTTATGTTAAACCAAAAAGAAAAGATCAATCATTAAAACATGTTATATCTACTGTTGCTAGTGTCATTCAATCTATTGGGAAAAAATAGTCGATCTAAAGATAAAAACACAGCAAGAAGAGCTATAACTACTGCTATAGTTAATAAAGCAACTTTGAATAAAATAATGGTAAGAAATATTAGTAAAGTTTTAAAAATGCATCCCAAAAATTACTAAGATGGAAAAAGGAAGAGAAAGTATGGAAAAATGATCCTACTCAACTCACAATATTACGTGTATGTTGTTATTGCACCCTAGGAATGAAGAGCAAACAAAATATTGGTTGGCTCGTTGTGTGGAAACTAAACATAAGTTGATAGCACCTTGAGAAAATGATGATGGATTTCATTATCCAACAAGTACGGTGATCCCCTTAAGACACCTCCTTAAGCAAATTTTGATAACAAGTTTTAGATCCCCTTAAGCAATTTTTTAGAACAAGTCTTTGATCCCCTTAAGTAAATTTTGAGAAGTTATTTGATGATGGTTTTTGAACATGTTTTCCAATAGGATCGATGGTGGTTGTTGGCACTTGGCTACAAAAATACCTGACAAGGAAGAATGGTCTACCTGCATTCAAAGATTATGAAACACATAAAAAGATTATACATTATTCACATTTGGTGGTGGAAACAAATATAAAACTAGAGCAGTATCATGGAAGACCTTCAAAAAAAGTACTATGGTCAATTTGTATGGAAGAGCATGAGGAAATCATAGATGCATTGCAAAAAAGAGAGGATGTAGATGGTACAATAGAATAAGTAAATACAGGTAAATATAGTTTTAGTCTTATTTTGTCCTTTTAAATACATTACATACATGTTTCGACATTGGTCAAGTGTGTTATTAGTTGAAATTCGATCAAAATTGTTCTTTATGTTTCCTTAAGGCATAATCACAAAAGGATCTAGTCCATGCAGATTCAACTTAATAACATGGTTTTACTGGTAAAATGTAATTATTAGTTAAATTATATTTAAATACATGTTTTGATTACATATTGATATTGCTTGGACATTAATTTTTAAAATTGATTTATTGTCATTTTTTGTATCCTAAAGCCATCATTGCATTGATCTCATACTTTGAAACAAAAAGGAGAGGATGCCTGGATTCAACCTACAAACATGTATATAAACAAAATTAAACATGTATACAAACATACATACTTACAAAATTAAACATACTCTATGTACTTCTATGTATCAAATCAATATTGTATATATTTTGTTTCTTAAATGTACATGTTTTCCTACTTTGAAACTTTATGTTTATGTGTATAATCACTAAATATCATGCATACATTATTGTTAAATCAATTATATCCTTAAGACGTATTATGACCCCTTAATACATCCCCTTAATACACCCCTTTAAGACCTTAAGACACCCCCTTAAGACCCCTTAAGACATCCCATTTAGGTGTATTATGACCCCTTAAGACATCCCATTAAGATGTTCTATTATGACCCTTTTAGACATCCCCTTAAGGCATCCCCTTAATTAACATGTTCTATTATGACCCCTTTAGACATCCCCTTAAGACCCCTAAACACATCCCCTTAGTTAACACATTCTATTATGACCCCTTTAGACATCCCCTTAACACCCCTTAAGACATCCCCTTAATTAACACGTTCTATTATGACCCCTTTATACATCCCCTTAAGACCCCTTAAGACATCCCCTTAATTAACACGTTCTATTATGACCCCTTTAGACATCCCCTTAAGACCCCTTAAGACATCCCCTTAATTAACACGTTCTATTATGACCCCTTTAGACAACCCCTTAAGACGTATTATAACCCCTTAAGACAACCCCTTAAGATGTTTTATTATGACTCCTTTAGACACCCCCTTAAGACGTCATTATTTGTTTTGACAACTTATAAATTAGTGTTAGATGAACTATTATTTATAGTATTTATTAATGCTTTTATTCTCTAATCTTCTATGGTATTGTTTATTTATTAAAATTTTATCCTTTCTAGTATATAAATAGATTGCTTTTGTTTGTAAATTATGATTTATTGACTGATTATTGATTGACGTGAATTGAATAAGTTCATTGAGTAATTATCTCTATTTATTGAATGTACATATCATGTATATCATGTATGAAATCACTAAATTTGCAAAGTATAAATATTAAAATGTCCTATATTAATCCATGCATGAGATCACTAAATTTCACATTAATGTCCTATATTAATAAGTCTGACTATGAACATAAAATGGCTAAATGTACATGTGTGTAAATTAAAATTTCAAACAATAATATAGTCCATAATTCTTATGTAACATATTAAGTGTAGAATGAAACCAATATATTAAGCTTATGAAATAAAGTCCAAATGTGAGTACATGATAAACAAGAAATATAGTCCATGAAATAAACAAATATAACACATAAAATCACATGTTTCTAGGTCATGTATTGTCTCTATAATCAAGAGACCTCTTCACACCATGCAGACTATGTGGATGACCTGAAACATTTTGTATAAGAGAAAGATGAAATTAGATGTAAGACAATAAAAAATAATTTAATGACAATTTAATTTATAATCCATCATAAAATTAAATTACCATCATATCTACGTCTGGATGCTCTAGTGCACCTAAAGCAACCTCTAAATTATTTAAATCAATCTACATAAACAAGACCAAGAAATTCTAAATTAGATGTACAACTCTACAATTAAATTTTTTTAATTCAATTTAATTTATAATTTATCATATTTTAATTGTACCGTATTTTGAGGTTGTGCACTAGGCTCTTCTCCAAGACCTGTATGCACATGCTCAACTACAAGATGTGTCTCATGCTATAAAAGAAAAAGAATATGTAAAAATCTCATATTATGTATATATTCAATTTAAAATTTATAATTGACTTTAAATATAATAAAAAAATTAAATTACCATTTGATCTAAAACCTACTCTACATGTCCTCCTGGTGGTGTAACTATGTCTCGATCAGGGCTGAAAGTTGCACTAACAAAGTCCTACAAGATCAAAATTAAAGCATGTGCAATTGAATTAGGTTTATATATATATATATATATATATATATTCAAGTTTGCACATTTTGTGTAGAAAGTTTTGTAAACA